>BMAO01019438.1:0-28746 GCA_019973975.1 Trichonephila clavata
GCCTTCTACCGACTATAACAAAAAAACTAACTTTAGATGAAAATGTTTTATTTTTTTAATGTATTTTGAATTGTTTATGATAAAGGTATCATTTGAAATAATTATCTTTGGGGTTATTATTATTAAGTTTGTATTTTGCGTTTTGCTTTAAACGTGTTTTAAAAGGTTTTTTTATAAATTTTAAATATGTCGGTAATATAAGTACATATCCTACTTATTATTAAGTTATAATAATAACCGTTTCCTCACCTCACCACACCTACGACATTGAGCAGTAGCGTACACAAGAATTTTAAAGGGAAGGGGTCGTGGATTGAAAGTCTAACATTCTCGTATCATATCCCAATACGCAGCCAAACAATTTTCTTTTGATGTTATCGATTGTCGGGAACAAAAATCGGCAAAAAATAAATTACTGAATAAAAAATTAACATTAATAAAAAAAATTACTAATATCAAATACTTTATTACATTTTGCATACAAAATACAAGAGACTATAAGAATCGAAAAAAAGGAGAGTTATGTGGGAGGGTGCCCCGCCCCCACCTTGTGCGCGCCACTGACACTAGATGGACCGCAACTCCTTGAAAGAATTAGAAGTAGCCCGCACCCTGGAAAAGTCTGCCTACCCCTGGTCTAATTAATTTCGCCGTTAGGGAGACATATTAGTAACAGAGGTTGATGGATGAAGGAAGGCAAATGAGCTTGGATAAGTTATTCCTCTTTCAACGAGAACTTAGTTGAGAGTAGTGTATTTAGTTCTTTTGTCAGAGAAATAATTTATGTCTATATTTTAAGTCAGATTAATAGTCTTTTATCCCGTTGTATCTGGCAATGAAAAAATCTGATGATGGAGTTAATGAGTAGCATTAGAACTGTAGAACCAGCTAGGGAAAATAAAAATAAGAACAATGGAATGAGTGGAATAAAAACGTTTAATATCTTCACCTTCTGAAATGGACTTAAATTAATTCATTTATAATATGTTTTAATCATGGTGCCAATAATTAACACTATAACATAAACACAAAGACGAACAATATTTTGCTATGTTGGCGATCCCTAAACGTATAAGAAACAATTTTAAAAATTTCTAGTAAGTACCGAAAAACCGGTAATTAAACTTGTGAATACCGTATTTCGAAACTGTACCAATTGCTCAAAATACCGTATTTGGTATCCCGGTATATCGGTATTGCAATCCTTAACTACTATCAATCTTTCTCATACTGATAATGAATTCTGCTTATAAGCACGATTTCTACTTATAAGCTTACTAATTGTTCGAGAATATCCCTCATCCTGAGATCTATATCACTTTCAAACACGCTTTCAATGCAATGTCAATGTCATCCGCTGATTGGATGATTGACTAAAAAGTCTTTGAAGCGTCAATCTGATAAATATTCTTTACTATGTTGGAGTAAAGATTTACGATAGTCTTACGCTAGCTTTTGAAAATAAGATACTCTGGAATCTCGAATTTAGTACACGCGACCATTTTCAAGTGATGCATTCATGTGAATTTCTTCAAAGTATTTACTTTGATGAATGGTTATTACAATAACATGAAACTGAAAAGGCTTTTATTGAACATATTTCATGGAAAAATGAAGGTTCTTTGTACTTAAGGAGGTTTTCCAGTCACAAAAGCCGTATGTGTTGAGAGTCCACATAATTCCTCCCAGAGATATTAAATATGCTCTCTTGTAAGTGTGTGAGTCAAAGTATTGACTTAGAATAAGCGCATGATTGGACCATTTCTACTATTTAAATGGAATATAGGGTATTCATATTCTGTATTTATCCGTAACAGGATTTGATGAAATACCGTCACCGACAAAATCTACTGGTCGTAGAGATATAGTTTTAAGATCAATTTTTATTTTCAAACAGAGGAATTTTGGTGTGTATTATTTATGCCTATTTTTTTAAACATCTTGTAAAAATACAATATTTAATCTCTTTTCGTAATATATTATGCGCACGTTCCATTTTCAAAACATACGAGTACGATTTCATCATTTGTCGATCCATTAAATGTTTGAACGAAATCTTCACATGCCTGCATATTTTTTCACGTTATTCTTTCTTTTTGAATATGTGCATAATCCTTTTAATATTACTGTAGATTTTAAGTTATCTAAATTCCTTTTATCTCTATTGTAACTTTTTAAGCTTGAAGCTTAAAATTAACTAATTAAGAGACAGTCTTAAAGAGAGAAAAATTTATAACAGAATAACTCTGTGATGTAGTGGAATAACAAACTATGCAAGTCATTCCTCAGTACATTTGTTAGGTCTGGGATGAGCAAATAGCGGCCCTCAATCAGAAAATCAAATATAGTGAAAATGTTCTCTATATTTGGGTGGACAAATATTTGAGATCAAAGCTTTTCTTGTATGAAGATCAACATCATTAAATATAAATATAAGTTGGTTGCCACTTACTTGCAGGCTGTGATGAGAACTTTAACAAAGAATCTCCTTCCATATCTCAAAAAAATTGTAGAAAAGTGTGATAGGTACATTTGTCTCATTGAACTGATTATAAAATTAGCAGCAAGCTAAGTATTCCATTTAGTTTTATTTCAATCTATCAAAAAGATTCTTTTTATCTAAAATAGTTTACTTAAATCATGATGCAATTTTATTTTAACTAATTGTCTTTACAACATAATATTTCATACCAAAAACAGAATTCTGAAGGATTTTTAAAATTAACTCATTCTTATTTAAATTTTCAGACAATATCGAATTCTACCAATTTAGTGGCTAAGTCAGAAAAGTATCTTCTTGTCGAGCTTCTAAATTATTCGACAGAGTGTTCCCATGGAAAATGGAACAAATAAAAAAATCTGCCATAAGCCTTCCATTTCTCTGGAAGCCGATAAATTAATTCTTGGTCACTCGAGATAAGACTGCAAATCAAAACACTTGCTTTCCCCCTAGAACTTCTGAAAAGCTTCCAGAATCTCTAAATTGAGCTATATTTCCTTCTCAACTAGAAAACAGGTTTGATTTATTCGTTCCTTAGGTAATATATTATTGTGTGTGTGCGTGCGTGCGTGCGTGCGTGTGTGCGTGCGTGTGTGTGTGTGTGTGTGTGTGTGCGCGCGCGCGCGTGTGTGTGTGTGTGTGTGTGTGTGTGTGTGGTGTGTGTGTGTGTGTGTGTGTGTGTGTGTGTGTGTGTGTGTGTGGTGTGTGTGTGTGTGTGTGTGTGTGTGTGTGTGTGTGTGTGTGTGTGTGTGTGTGGCTATAGATGATACGAAATAGCACAGTAATTACATTGGTTTTCTGCGCAGAATGTTAAGATTTATGCGAGAATAATATGTAAGAATATTTTTACTGTGTGGTTATTTATAGAATCATAATTGTAAAAATTGTTATTTAAATTGAGCAAGATATTTATTCCTTTCCTTTCTTTTAGAAAAAATCTTTAATGATGATAAAAATCACTACTGCTTCCATTGTTCTCCTTCTTCATCAAGCCTCTAAAAGAGGACATCAATTACATTATAAAATTCTGGATAACTTTTTTTCAAACTAACGAAACTAATTATTATAAAAAAAGAATTGTCTAGGATTTTAGCTAAAATTCTTTAAAAACGTTTTAGTCGCGCCGAAAATCCATTAATTTTTTACATTAACAGAGAGTTCCTAAATTGAATTTGAAGAAACCGATACTATTTCCCTAAACTTATATTTATTGATTCTTGTGATACTATTTATATCTTTTCTGAAATGTAAAATTAACCAATGAATGCAATCATTTCAAAAGGTCTGTTACGTTTTCATCCTACGCCGGTATCCGGTATCATATGTTTCTTCAATGAGGTCTTCAAGTCAAAAAAATTACCATCCTCTGTATTAGGTTTTCTTTACAGAAAGCCGTCTCTCTCTTCTCAGCTAGGCCTTTATTATATACTCTCAACTTGATTGCCTTGTTAATAATAGAATTTTAGAAATAGGAATAAATTTGTTACGGTATTAACTTTTCTCTCTCAATTTCAGGGATTCATAAAGTAGTAGCTCTATTTTTAGAGTATGAAAATTGTGAACTATTTCAAAGTTAAATGTATTATTTTTTATCTTTTAAAGTTTTTTAATTAATTTATAAAAGTGAAGATTTCCTTTCTTGCAGTAAAACAAACAAATAAAAATATTCTGTCGTAATAAAAAAATAAAATACATATTTACAATGATATAATACACTTGTAAATGTATCAGTTCTACACGATGTATTTTATAAAAGAATTTAACAATACTAAGTTAAGAACAAGTATGATAGTTAACAGTGACCTCATGGGCTTGTCATATATAAAATTATGTACAGAAGTTCACTTATCTTGATAATTTGTACCATTTGTTATCAATCCCTTGACTGCCGATTAAAAGTTACGAAATTCGCTCCCCAATGCCACTATTTTCCACTTAGGCACACGTAAGTGATGTATTGGGGGGAGGGCGAAGCAAATCCTCTGAAATAAGTAAATCCTTCGTAAACACTGTCAAGGATCTTTTATTGTAATCCAAAAGCTTCCAAATAATTTTATGGATAGAAATAATGCCCATAAAAGATTTTACTTTGGAAAGACGTATATATACGTTCGGGACAATTAACGTTTTAGCTAAGCGACATGTTTATATACGCCGATGGAATTTAAAAGGTAAAAGTCGTATTGCAGCTTTAGCGACAATGTATAGTATTATTGAATTCAATATATTGTTTTTGTATGGATGAGGGGGAGGCGATGAAAAATATGATTGAATATTGGTGACAAATATTGAAAGTTTGAGAAGTACTGCATTAAAAATAAGTACATATATAGTAGTACATTGACCAGCAATTATGTTTCATTGTAACCTATCTTTAGAGTCGAATTAGAAACTAAGTTAACATAAAAACATGATATTTGAAAAAAATAGCCCTTTTACAGAGCAATTTAAAGAAATGTATATCACACAACTATAAACATTTTAATACAAATCAGAAAAATGTATTTAATTGAAAAGTACCTCTCAACATATGTGGATACAAAATCAAATTGTAAGAGCAAATTAGATATAAAATATATGAATTATGACTGCAAATTATTTCAAAAGGCCATGAATTAGATAGCTTGTGTAAAATAATACAAACACATCTCAATTATTATTCATAATATATGTGTGAAGAAGAATTTGTTCTCGGTACCTTCCGTTCAGCGCGTAAGCACATAAAAAAACTACTATACTAAAATAATCATCTTAGTACGGAGGTTGTTACTGGCTTATATATAGATACCATCGCCAAACACTCCAGTACCAGTGAGTCGGTAAGGTGAATGAACAATATCGTTGTTGTGGCAAGCGTGTGAGCTATTTGCATCACTAGGTTGTGACGGCTTTGCTGGTTGCGTCATTCACGCGAGACGGTTTTGCTGATTGCGGCATGTGTGAGATTGCTTTGTTGATTGCGTCTTCTGTGGGACGGCTTTGGTTGCATTTGTGGTGGATAAATGGCGCCACGTCTGCTGCGCGAAGGTTCCGTTTGTCCGAATTTAACCAGGTTCACCAATGAAGGAAGATTCGATCTCGGTACCTTCCGTTCCGTACGCACATAACACAACCACTATACTAAAACAATCATCTTAGTACGGAGGTTGTTACTGGCTTATTAAAAAAAATGCCATATTATAAAAATGCCAAACGCCTGTTGAGCACAATCTAATATCATTAATGGGTTAATTATTGACAGCATATTAATTGTATCAACAACTACAACATTTTTCTTCAATTATATTTACATAAAATACTTATAACATGTTGGTTTACTTTAAATATTATTTTAAGATATATTCTCCTAATAATAGAAGAATAGGGTGTGCTTCAAAATTTTTTATAATTCTCTAAAAATTCCATGAATTGAAAATGTTTGAAGATCCTTGTTCTAGAGTAACGTTTATTCTCGAAACAAACCAAAACCAAAATTAGGAAATCTGTCATATAAGTTCTTGTTCTAAGGTAGAAAATCTTTCTACATTAATAAATTTGTTTTTTATCTAACAATGAAAATAGAATTGCGTCTCAGACGAAAAAGTAAATAAATTGGGTTTTCGTAAAGTAAATTCAATTTCCTTCCGAAAAGTGGAAAAACAGTTTTCCAGGTCTGAATGCTTTCATCATTATTTTTCTATTTCCTGAATCCGAATCGAAATGTTGTGTATTTTTTTAGAACATGTCTGTCTTATTAAAAAAATTAATTATTATTATTATTTGTTTGTTTCTTTAGCTACTTTTTTTTTATTTATGTCACAGTTTTTTTAAACTCAAATGATTTAAGATGAGTAATTGTTTTTATTATTACAAGCTTTTATTTAACTTACAATGTATGTATGTATGTATGTATGTATGTATGTATGTATGTATGTATGTATGTATGTATGTATGTATGTATGTATGTATGTATGTATGTATGTATGTATATAATTTGTTCGGGTGGAATCTTGCAACTCAATTTTGAAGCTGATATCTTCACCCTATTGAGCTGAAATTTTGTACACACGTTTAGTTTGGATGACAATGCATGTTTTGACCATTTATATTCCGATATTGCAATTAATTAAAAAGATATTAATTAAAAACATTAAACTAGTTTGGAGCGCCAACTTTGATATATTTGCATTGTTGTGTAATAATGTTATTTTTACAACAATGACAAAAGTTGGCGTCGAAAATCGGTTTTCAGCCAAACTAAAATTTCGTAACGTTGAGCTATTGACTGTATTTATTAACTTTGTCTAAAATATAATTACATTTCTACAACGTAAAAATAATCTAATTTCTACAACGTATGTAATTTTTTTACAAATTTCTATCTATTTTCTTGGATTTAAATTCAAAACAAAAAAAGTAGAGCTATTTTTCGAGTAGATTGGTACATTGTATACCTTTCTCAACGCTGCCAAGTTAAACTGAGATGGAGTATTGTAGAAATTCTTTAAAAAAATTTATCTAACTTTAATCTATTAAACCCAGACAAAAAATAATTACAGAATCGGAAGGATCATTTTTTTATATATATATCTTACCCATCAAAAAGGAATCCGCTAGGAAAACAATAAGAGAAAAATATTATCCAGAAAATGCAATGTATTTTCAATTAAAAAAATAATTTTATATTAAAATGAATGAAGTTTTTAAAGAAATTTTCTAATTTTAAGCCTACGAGTAATTTAAATATACCTCATTTTATCACCAGTAATCTAAACACACACTACGACATGTGTCCTTAAATTTAATTACAAATAGAATCTGTTAATTTTATTTGAGTTTTTTTTTTGAAAAATTACGGCAATTTTGTTTCTCTAGATGAGTTAGGTACATTGTAAAACCAGCTCAAGGTTATTGATATCCATAAAATGTGCCAAAAGAGAATAATTTGCAAAATGACCTGAAATATTTTTAAAATAAGGAGAGAAAAAAAATCGAATCTCTGAGAAGAAAAATTTTGTTAAATAGGAAATGCACTTCGCTATTTGGAGTTATTTTAAGAAGAAAAGAGTAATATGTGCTTGGTTCAAGGAAAAAGTTCTTAAAATAGAGAAATTCCCAAAATAGAGGTTCGTTACATGGAGGTTTGACTGTATAAAAATAATGCGATGGTTAATTATTTTTTCAAAATCAAGTTTCTAAAGATGACCTGAGCAATTAAAAAAATAGATTCTTACGTAGAAGATATCCAATGTCCAGCAAAATATTATCATTAGTTGATAAAACTTTCTTTTTTGATTACAACATGCGTTTTGAATTTTAAGCATTTTATTGATTAATACAAATATTTAAATGCCTTTTGAAGTTTTTTAATAAATAACTAGATTTTTCTTCTAATATGTTAGAGAAATATATCTCTTACCTTCAAAATATTTCAAATAAATAATATATTCTTTAAGATTTTTCAAAAAATAGTCAAAATTTTAATTAAACATTTAATAACTTCGTCATTTATTAAGATAATTTCACGAAACCTTTTTTTCGTGTGTAGAACAATATTACCCAAGATCTGCACGAAGAATGACAAAATTACGGATTTAAAAAAAATTGTGTTTTTCGTCTAATACCCTTTTTGCGAGAATTGATTCAGCTAAATGAGGGATGGTGAACCAGCGTTGAATGAGCTGAACAGGCTGAAAAACCTGTCCAGCGATAACTAAAAAGTAAAAAATAAATTAAAAGTAAAAAAACTTTTTTAAGAACAAGCTTTTATTTAAACGTTCTAAAAAGAATAAAATAAACTTTTCCTTTAAAACTTTTTTTACTATCAACTTATAACGTCATTACACAATTTATATGATATAAAAGCTTGGCACGAGATTTACCTGTGTAGATAAACAAGTAAAATGAATAACTTTACTCAATGATTTTAATTTTTAAAAATTCAAACTAAGTAAATACGAGTACTTAAATATTGCGACAAGCTTTTATATCATATAAATTGTGTAATGACGTTATAAATTGATAGTAAAAAAAGTTTTAAAGGAAAAGTTTATTTTATTCTTTTTAGAACGTTTAAATAATAGCTTGCTCTTAAAAAAGTTTTTTTACTTTTAATTTATTTAAGGTTTTATTAATCTTCTGACTGCTTTTATCATGCAAATCGATAAACACGTATTATTTTTCTCAAATATTTATTTTGACTTATGAGCACGCTAGTTAATATATACATCTATATACTATCAATTGCATTAAATTGGTTAATTTTTATTTTACTTTGAAATATTTTTATGGATTTTTATGGCATTTTGATTTATTTTTTTATAATTTGTAGCTACTGTCTAAAAATACATGGGTATTCCCCCATTTTATGTAATTTAAAGGAAACTGATTTTGATAAATATGTCTGCTAGTATCTGTGATGACTTTCGAGCAATCAAATAGCATAATTGTTTTTTCATAGAATGAATTAAAAAATATTTCTGCCATGACTTCTAAGATTGCAAAATCATAAAAGAAATATCTGAAAGTTGTTATAAAATATTTGAATATTTCTCGAATAAAACCTCGAATAAAGTGCTTCAAAACAGAACAGGATTGCCAACGTACATTTCAGGTTTCTTCGTAAAAAAGGGGATTCGCGTTATACGGCGAATATACCTAAAAATTAAAATTTGTAGCTTGAAAGTATAGGTGCGCACTATACCCTTGACTACGGTAATTGCTCTATAAATTTATCTTTCAACTGGTGCATTTTACACATTAATAAAGTAAAAGAGTGCGATTATTATTATATAAAAATATCTACTTTTTTTTAAAAAATCAAGTCGAAACTTAAAACTATACATTTAGTGTTTAGGAAAGTTCTGAAGTTTGTCGACCACTGTCATGTGTTATATCGAAATAAAGTCTAAAAATAGAAAAAATATTTTATTTTAGAATGATATGAAATGATATAAAATAAGTGAACCTTACATTTATAATTGTACTAAAATTATCATATTTCGAGATTTTAATTTTCTTTATTTTATCAAAAATTACTTTGTATAATTAGTTTTATTTAATGTTAATCAATAGCTACATTTGTAACAAAATTTCATAAAATATAATTATTCATAAGTGATGTACAAATATATTGTTTATAAGGCAAAAAATACTGCAATTTCATGTAGTGAATGATAGTATTTTTCATCCCATTAAAAACACTAGATCTATTGGTGACTTACCTAGTAATTTTGAACCATCATCAAGTGACAATGACGAAGACACTACCACAACACACCAACGACTTTGAGTGTGCGCATCAATCCTTCCAAAAGATCGAATTTAGTGGCACTTGGGCTCGAACTCATGATCATCAAAACCATTACGCTAACGCGAATACGCAGATTCATGCAAGCGAAATAAATAAATGTCAAACTAATTTACACTAATCTCAAAAATCATTCTTTAACAAAGAATTCCGTCTAATTTTGTTGCAAAACTTAACTTTTAAATTAATTTCTCTCTTTTTTTCTGTAATATAAATTGAAATAAAAATGTATACTTTAAATTTCTAAAAGCACAATTATTTCAATTAACAAATTACATTGAATTCAAAATGACGAATTTTTAGTTAAAATAAATTCCTTAACACCCTCATTATATTTAAGTCATAATTAATCATTAAAAGGGGAGCATTGAACTTATAATAGCGGAGTCATAATTAGCAATCATGAAAGATAAACGAAGTTAAATAGTGTTTTTGTTAAATAATCTTTTATCACTCCTGGTAAATAAAACAACATCCATACAACTTGTTTTAGTAGCACACAAATTTAACTTTATACTCCCTTTATTTTTATATTTAAGGAATATGTATCTTATAGTAATATATTTTATTAACTAATCTACACTTGTGATTTATAATGTTTGTGAGCAGTAACGTATATTCAGAGACAAAGTAACGTAAGGAATTCAGTAGATTTTATTTAATGTATTATTTTATTTTATGAATTTTTGAAGAGAGAATGGAATCTAAATCAGAAAAATATATGAATAATTTAAATCTGTTTGAAATTTTTTACTATCTTTAATTCCTCAATAGATATTACTCTCGGGTATTGTGATTCAAAATGCCATTCGTTGAAATAATTGTATTGCATGCTTTTATACAAATATAAAAGTAAAAAAAAAAATTAATTTATGAAATATTAAGGAATGAAATCATACGGAATAAATAATTTAAATAATAAATTCATAGTTTTTATCCTATTTCGTAAATATATTTGAATATATTATTTCAACAAAAGTTATATCTATATCTTGCATATATAATTGGGTAACTTGCAAGGTGTTTTTCAATACACAGAAGCTAAACAAGTTTCCTCATTAGTTTTATCATAAAATAGAGATAAAAAATACGGATTGTGCGGTGAGATTATTAAATATTTATAAAGCAGAGGTTAAAAAAATATTAAGTATTAAATATTTCTTCCTTCAATATTCTTGTAAAATAAATTTAATCAACAAAAAGGCCTTTAACAATCATATATAGTAAAGAAATATTTATTTTACAGTGGATCTCTGTGATTCCGCAAATAGAGTTTTGGGATCTAACAAATCTGATAAATTCTATTTTGACCAAGAACCTGGCTTAGTTTTATCGATTCTAGATAAAAGATTTATTTATTCTAGATCATTATTTATTATGAATTATGATCGCAGAAAAATTAATTCTAGATAGTAGATTGAAGTGGATTCAGGAATTTAAACATAGAAAGAGATGGTTTGTCATTCATCACGCCGATGGTCGTGTCAGAATACGCCGTCTTCCAGGTAAAAAGTTGCTCCCTCAATGTACAGTAGGTCATACACAGGCCGGTGGTGGCGGTATCATGCTTTGGGGGACGTTCTCTTGGGCGTCTCTGGGACCCGTGGTTGTGGTAGAGCAGACCATATGAATGCTACAGGGTGTCTGAACATCATTGCGGACCAGGGGCACCCTTACATGGCCTCTGTTTTTCCAGCTGGAAATGGAATGTTCCAACAGGACAACGCCCCGTGTTACAAGGCTAAAATTGTGTTGGATTGGTTCCAGGAACATGATGCTGAATTCCAGTTAATGTCCTGGCCGCCTAACTCACCGGATCTCAATCCGATAGAACACATTTGGGATGTCATGGGACGGCAGCCCAGAGTTCAAAGACCACCAATTCGCAATATCTCGGATTTATATGACCGTTGCTTAAACATCTGGTACAATCTGTCTCCGGCCATCTACCAAGGACTTGTGGCATCCATGCCAAGGCAGGTTGAAGCTGGTTTGCGCGCTAAAGGTGGGCCAACTCGTTATTGATAGGTGGTGATAATGTTTTGGCTCTTGAGTGTATATACTCAATATTCTTGATTCGTGCAGAATGGAAACATCTCAATACGTAACAGGTGAAAATGCTTGTGATTGGGCTCCAGCCACGCCTTGTTTTTGAATGTAACTGATTGTATATGTAGTGTGGGTGAAACAAAGAGCTTTCAGAAGTCCACTGATTATGAGTTGTGTTTTCTTGAGTCGTGTCAATTCATTCACCACTCCCTGACAGCCGAAGTTTATCCCAGCTCTCTTTTTAGGATCACTACCGAACCGTAGAAGAAGCCTAGGAATTAGGCTGGCTCTTAAACAAAAGATATATTCCAGGCAATTCATTTTAGAGAAACCGCTATTGACTACTTTTAGTGCAAACATATAGGCATTTCATCTTTTTTTAATTTGTCTTTCCCATCACTATTTGGTTGAAGAATCTAATATTCTCATTACGAGTCTATTCTTTGTAAAAATCGATGACTGGTGATACTTATCACTTCAATGAAGAACAGTTCTTTGAAAATAGTTATAGTTTGGAAAGAGAGAATAGGTTAACACTGATATGAATTAATTCTGTAATAATTCTCACATACAGTTTTTGTTCGATTATTCTGTATTTAAAGTATATTATTTAACTGGTGTACATGTAAATGTAAATAAAACCAAAGGAATTTCAATGCATCAACTCACTCCCAAATATACTTATATAGTTTACCTTTGGTGAAACAATAAGATTATGCAACATTATTGATTACGAATTGAATGTTGGCTCAGTGGCTTAAAGGTAGCGGGCTCGCTTCGTAAGCCTAAGGTTGCGGGTTCGATCCCGTCTGTATTCGTTGGATTTTCTGATACGAAAATTGTAGGTACACGCACGCATGTCACATTTGATTATATGGCATGTAAAATATCAATTTGGCTCTTATATTCCAGGCAAAATTAGATCATGGCAACATTTAGTATCCGACGAGATCTTGAATAAAATAATTTATTTCAGTGTCGAAATTTGGTAGCGAGAGTCGATATTAGATGGTTCCACCATGAAGTGGCTCTCACAATTGGGGACTTCCATGTCAGCAAAATGGTTTGTTGCTAAAAATGCCCATTAGAGGGGGGGGGGATTATTAATTCAATGAGAGCTCAAAATTGTGTGTGAGAGAAATGCTAAGATAAAGCATTTCTCTCACACACAAAATATAAAAATGATAAGAGAAAGCTCTCGTTCTCCATTTTATGTCATGAATTAAGTATTTTTTTCAAATTCATTTTACTTGAATTATCTAGAAAGGATTTCAAAAAAAATTTCAAGTGATAAAGAATCCATACAATTATCAGTTTTGTACAATAAATAGAAACATATGTGGCTTTAATGGGATCATTTATGGAAACATTGCAAGATCATTCTAATGCCTAAATTGCTTAGACTTTGGCCAATAACACTAACGGATATTAACAATAACATTATTATACATGCGTCATCTTATAAAAGATAAATAATAGGTGGATGTCACTTGGTGTATGACGTAACAGAAAACTATTTCTTATGTAAAACTCATATAATTTTGAATTATAAAAAAGTAAGAGCATACATTTAGAAAAAAAGAAATGTTTGGATAACAAAAATATAACTTGATTTCAGTAAACTGATTATTAATGCAAATTGAAAATGCATAAAATTCCTGATTCTTATAGTTTAAAATTGAATTCTTTAAGTTTTAAATTACATTGTTGTTAAGCACAAGCTTGCGAAATACGGTCTAGTTTTGTGAAATTCGCTAAGGTCTTCTAAAAGTTCTTTTTTTTTTTTAGTTTATTTTTATTTCATTATAAATTATGTTCTAAAAGACTCATAAGAAATTATTTAATGATTTTGAATGTATTTGTCGTTAGCGCGCAGAAGAAAAAAAGCAAACCTAAACAGTTTTTCGCCATTAAGAAATCAATTTTGTGAGGTATTTAAATATTAGAATTTGAGAAAAATATTAAATTTTACCAAAATTATATTTGTTGGCATTTGCTTTATTAAATAATTTGCGTACAGAATGAAATATGGAACTTCAGTGTAATTCTTTCATTTCATGAAAACTGTTATATATGGAAATTTATCTCAGTACAAGATGTTTCATAATTTTCGAAATAAATGTGCCTCTTTTCGTGAAACTTATTTAAATTGAAGTATTTACTCATTGTATAATTTCGATATTAGTAAAAGCGAAAAATCATTATATTTTTTCTGTTACTAATAGTTGGAATGTTTTTGCATTTTAAAAGCAGAGAAAATTCTTGTACCTTTCGTGTTTCTGAGGAATGTGATTTATGTTTTGAAAAGGTGCAGATATCTCTGAGTTTTCTTGTAACATATCCAAATTTAGCTTAAATATCGAATTAAATCAAAATTATGCATAAATCAAAATGTTTCATAAAATTTTATATAACCTCTTTTCTACATATTTTACAAATGTCTTGAAGAAGCAATTTTAAAACAGAATTTGTAATTAAGTATACTTTTATATCATGCTAATTCTTAAATTTTCTGAAACGAAGATATTTTATATAATCAAGAGAACAGTAAAACGGGGATAAACATATTCATAATTAACAATTCATATTTTGCCAAATTTTGAAAAAATTTCATGTACGTACTAGCTTATATGACAACGTTAAGATGAAGTTCTTACTGGTAAGTTCAAAAAGTATAAAAGATATTGATAATTATATCTAGCTAAAACATTCATACATAAAAATAATGATATGCAATCGTTTTTTTTTTACACATGATCATAAGTTTTACAAATAATGATACTTATAAAGGTATCAATAATGTATATATTATAAAGGAGAAAAGCGACTCACTCACTCACTCACTGACTAATCACGATATCTCCAGAACTATTCAACCTACAAACTTGAAATTTGGTAGACATGTTCCTTTTATGGAGTACAGATCCGTTAAGAACGGATTTTGCGAAACTCGAACCGCAAGGGGCGTTACGGGTGTTATAAATAATTAAAGGGTGTTATAAATAATTGTTTCCATTTTTAAACTACTTGACGTACAATCTTGAAATTGGATAAGCAAATTCCTTTCATAGAATAGAGATCCTCTACAAAATGAGTTTGGTGAAAATCGACACCCAAGTGACGTTGCAGGGGCGTTAAAGATAATTACTTCTATTTTTAAACTATTAGACGCACAGACTTAAAGTTTGATAAATAGATTCCTTCCATAGAGTAGAGATCAGCTACAAGTTGGGTTTTGTGAAAATAGCCCCCCAAGTGGGGTTGCACGGGATTAAGGGGCGTTATAGGTTCTGTTTTTAAGCAACTTGACCTACATGCTTGAAAATTGGTAGGTATGTTTCTTTCATAGAGTAAATATCCGCTACAAAATGGGTTTTGGGAAAATTGACCCGCAAGGGGTGTTGCGGGAGGTTAAGGGGCGTTATAGATAATTATTTAGATTTTTAAACTACTCTACGTACAATCTTGAAATTTGGTAAGCAGATTCCCTTAATAGAGTAGAGATCCGCTACAAAATTAGGTTTGGGGAAAATCAACCTTCAAGTGGCGTTGCGCGGGATTAAGGGGTGTATTAGATAAATACTTCCAAACTATATATACTGAACCTACCTGCTTGAAAATTGGTAGGCATGTTTCTTTTATGGTGTAAATATCCGCTACAAAATGGATTTTAGGAAAATTAACCCAAGAGGGTGTTGCGGGGGGTTAAGAGGCGTAATAAATTTCTATTTTTAAACTATTGGACGTAAAATCTTTAAATTTGGTAAGCAAATTCCTCTTTTGGGTAGAGATCAGCGCGGAGGTGAGATTCTTTAACACGGGGAAACTATTACGGACCCTCAACTGAATCTAAGACAGCTTAAGTAAGCTCAAATATAAACTACGTTGCACACTAATAAGCTAACTTCTAATTAATCAAGCTCGCGATAACTGTACTTTTTATGCATCGGAACCTACACAGGAATCTTTCAGGTGATCTTTATCGGGATTGATCAATGTCGTGGGATCCACTGGTGTAATTCGTTTTCTTGGACAACTCCAAGATATCTTAATAATTCCACTATCTTTCAATCTTCAACTAACAAACTAACTCGCAGACTCTATGCTAACTCCTACTTGCCAACTCCAACGTGCCAACCCACAAATTCGTGAAAACAGAATTTATATAATATACTTTATTTACATAATCACGCTTTCTTGGTCGGCGAAAGTTGGTTGAATTAAATTATTTTTCCCCAGAAGAGTCCCCAATGTGTTAATATAGTCCCAGATAGATCCGTCACAAATTTAGGAAAAGAGGCTGTCAAGATCTGGATAGGAGTGGATGGCTATCACACGTCGGAAACGACGATATTGACCAAGCCATAAGGAACAACCCGAACCCAATCATGCAAGAATTAGTGGAGACCTTCAACATACACTGTACAACATTCGACAGAGGGCTGGTTAACTTGGATTTTACGAGAATGTTGGATGATTGGGTTCCACATTATATGGCATCTAAGCAACGGGATGACCGAATCGTCACCTGTGTTTCCTTGCTTTCCCGGTACAAAAATGACTCATTCATCACACAAATTATGACTGGAGATAAAAAGTGGGTTATGTAGCGATCGGTAAAGTGTCGTAGGGCTGTGTGTCACTCTTCTGATCCACCAGCATCAACTTAGAAAGCTGGATTTCATCCCAAGAAAGTGTTATTGAGTGTGTGGTGGGATGTTCAGGGAAAAATTCCCTTGGAAGTTCTGTCACTCAACAAAACAATCAATACTACCTTCTACAGTGTCAACAGTTAGACAGGATGCATTCAATTTTTGTATCATAGAGGACAGGTCTCATCGATGTAGAGGTGTTATCCATCATCACGATAATGCCATTACACATGCTGCTGTCATCATTCGCCAAAAGGGCCTTTGGTTGGGAGGTTTTACCCCACTCTGATTAGCACGTATTTCGTGCGTTGAACAATTACTTTAGTCAAAAAATCTTTGATGATCTTGATGCTGGGGAAACTGACGTCCAAGACTTTTTTGACTCAAAACCACTGGAGTTTTACCGCCGTGGGATCCATCTCCAACCATAAAGATAGCAAGAGGTCATAGAATTGCAATGAGAATAATGCACAACCATAGGTTATGTCCATTTTGCGTTTATTTTCCCTTTTGTATGAGTAATAAAAACGGGTAGAACTTTTGCACCCAATAATTAACATTTGCATGCATCGCGGCTCTTTCTCTAGGTGAGATTATCATATCAAATGTCATAGCCCCAGGTAACCATGGGTATCCAAGTAATTTTGGTCACTAATTCGTGACCCCGGTGTTATATAATCGTGAGTTCAAGTCTTATACCACTGAAATTTCACCATGTAATGGTTGATGCACGTAAAACAACCGAAGCTCAAACTCCTCCCGTTAATGTAGTTTTGAAAATTGGATAGTGGGTTGCTCTCTCAAGTTTTCCTCTCCGTCATTTGACCGTGGCTCAAAATTACGAGGTCCGTCACCGATAGCCCTCGGGTTGCTTTAACGTGCGATGTAAGTCAAAATCAAATAAGTTCAAGTCCTGGCCCCAGAAGTCAGGTAAAGGAAATGCGAGTGACTTTCGTTTCAAAATAACGATATGTTTCAACTGCTTATTGTAAGACAAAGGGATAGATAAATAGTTAATTGCTTAGTTGAGAAGTATTAGATTAAGAAACACCCGGAAAGCTGTTTCGTGTTTATCCAATTATCCAATTGAAACATAAACTGTAGAAAACTTTTCTGAACAAAAAGAATCTTCTGGTACAAAAATATAAAAATCAATACTTATCCCTGTCGATTTATTATTTTTTAAAACCTATTTTTTCTCTAAAAAAAGATAATACGAAAAGAATTAGCTCGGGCACAAAGCTCTCATTATCTTTAATATCAAAACTTTATGAAGGATAAAATGTCACGCTTTTCACTGTCTCTGCTCATCCTGAAATGCCGCAGAATGGTTTTCTTCTTTTGGAAATCTCTTAAGCGCTCTCTTTTTTTTTATCACTAAAAAATCGAATACCATCAAAAAATAATGACGGAAAATTGGAGTTGTGTTAGAAAGCTTGTTTGAAACTGATCAAACGTACTTAAGGAATTTTTTATTAATGTCATTATGATCAGTATAAATAATTTTTTAAAGTAAGGTTCAAACTTTTAATTTCCTATTTTGATGTACGTCTCTAATATTTTTACGCTAATCTAAGCTCTCTCACTAATAACCTACATTTCTTAAAAAAATAAACTTTTTTAAACTTTTTCCTCCATATTAAGACATTTATTCATGTATGATGGCCATTTTAAAGAAAGAATTGAAATAAAGTTTAAATTATCTAGAGTGATAATTGTATTTACGTTACACTACAAGGCAACATGAGGGTCATTGAAGAAGGACCCATAATTTTGAACCTCCGTCAAGTTGTAACTACCGGCTAGCAGTTGTTGGTGTTTGGGGGTTCGAGTAAAGGTCAGCCACAACCAGTTTAAAATCAAATTTATTTCCCCCCCCCCCTTACTTAAACCAAACAACTAAAGGTAGGAAATGCACTACGCAACTAATTTAAAGAGCAATCACACGGCTTAAAGATACTTAAAATAAGAATATAATCTACTCCACTTACTCTTGGAGCACTTTTGACTTCTAAGCTGGACTTCACGGTAAATCTCTTACTTGTATGACCTACGGTCGTAATTCTCAAGCTCAGTCTTATAACTTACTTTCCCATTATCAATAATTGACCATCCAGCGACAATCCGTCGACTAACTTTGCGTACCTAAATGTCCACGACTCATTTGAATAAATCAAGTCATCCTCTTCCGGAAAAAGTTTTCAATAGAACTTACAGTTAAGAAGATATTAAATTTACCCCAAAAGGATTACTTGAAGATTGGTGGACAGACCCGTTACAAAGTGAAAAAGACGACATCTGCACTAGCGTCACTTCTTCTAAGTACCACACCAACAGGAGGGCACTGAACCTAGGCAGATTTAACGTGCATTGAGCCCCAATACACGGTGGGTCTTCAGTGGAACCTGGACTCGGACCCGTGGCACTTCAGCCACAAATTCATGACTATAGCCACTAGACTCCAGTGGCCTCCTAAATCAACTAGAAGAAATTAGAATACTAATATCGTCATATTTGAAGTATCATAAAAATATCAGTTCTTGGTATTGCAATTTTGCACCTAAAAATAGATGATTCTATTCTTGTTCCTACGGCTAAAAGTAGACAAAAGGCAGATAAGATCTGCTGTGCTGTCGGACATATTAAAACAAGATATCAATCCTAGATGTCCCTGTTTTCCAGCGTTGATGATTCGGTAACTTCTGTGTTATGGAAACAATTTGAAGAAAATCAAACAGTGGTCCAGAGACTTGTCCAATCGTTTAAGGCTTATCTTACCTTTTGATGATCGGTATATTTATATAGCAGGTAAGTAGGATCGACGATCGACCTTTACAATAGCCAAATCTATGGTTGCAGCGGAACTTGGAAAATCAGTATCAGCCAGTACTGTCAATGACTTTACATGAAGCATGTAAAATTAACCATCCAATCCAAGAGAGGCAATACTAAAATGGTATTGTGAACATGTCAAATGGCTTATCTTAGACTGGTTCATCATTTCCTTAGGAATCAGATAACAAGCATTCAAGGATTTGTAGAGATCAAAGCCTATGCAATTAGGTCAAGCCTATGCATTGAGGCGCGAATATCCTACGTTCAGAGTTGGTAGCATCATGATTTATCTGAAATTTCAATGGGATATCTCACCAAAATGCACATCTTTAAAGATTAACAGTATTACAACTCTACAGTATTCGGAAGAAGTCCTATATCTCATTGGGAGATTCTATGTTGTAGCAATTGGTCCTAATATTCTTTTTATAGACGATAATGCCAGTCGGCATCAAGCCACCATCAATGATCCGAAGAGGATTTTCTCATGGAGTGAATGGCATATTCTCCTGATCTTAATTCAATTGAAACGTTTTAAATGTCTTCGGGTTTTCTGCCTCTGCCCGTCTTTCAATCAGTGCCATCAAGTTGAAAATTGTTTTAATACTGAAATGGTCTTTGCGGGTATCTGCGAGTTTGAATCACCTCATTGAAAACACGAACAATCTATGTAATGTAATGATTGCCGAAGTGGTCACATTATTATTTTTGTTCATCTTTTTTTCAGTAAGAGAAGCTTTAAACATTTTTTCTCTAATAAATCAACGAGATGTCATCATATAGTTTATGAAAATTATTTCTTATCTAAGTCTATGTATATATTCTAATTCTCTTTAATACATATAAGCAGAATTTTTCTTTTTTTTTACTTTTATGCAAAATTTTGTTTTAATCAAAGCTTTACTTTTTCATTCTCGTTGATTTTACTATTGTTTGCTTAATTTTTGGAATCCAGTGTAAAAATATTTTTACCTAATGAAGTGTTTTAATTTTATGATATGATGAACACTAGTAGTCATTCTTAAGATAAGGTTAATCTAATAAAATATAAAATTTTTATAATTTGGCATTTTGTTCAATTAAGCGTACCTTAAACTGTCCACACTTAATTTTCTTTTATTTTGCTTTCACATACACTAGTAAAGTGTCATTTTGTTTTCTTCTTCCATTTTCCTAAAGATAAGTCATATTAAATGCCGATTAAATTTTGTACTTTTGCGTGTATCGAGGTACTTCATATAAATTATTATACTTGATTAAATCACATTTATCCTCCTTTTAGTACTAACAAATAGACAATGCGTATAATAATGATATGTTTCATCAGTACACTAAAAAGAAAAAGCCAGTTGTCATAGTAATGCCAAATTTTAGGATTAAAATTTCATAATAATTAGCTGTCAAATAATATGCTCAAATTCAGACTGTTATGTAGAAATTTTTTTTTTCTTAACCCCTTCACTGCCAGATAAATTTAGAGCGTCTAGCCCTAATTGCCAAGATTTTATTGTAAAGAAAACAGAGCATTTTACACGGTATAATAATATGAAGTTACTGATATAGAATTGAAATGGCACTTTTAAGTTAATCTTTATTGAACAATAAACACTACGAGATAACTCGTAGCTGGCGCCACTGAATGAGATTCCTGTACTGAGTGCCACTTACGAGTCATCTCGTAGTGGTTTTTTTTTTTCATTAAAAATCTTCACATTCAAATATTTTCTTTTCATTTTGTCTGATTTTGCAATCTTGTCACCAAATTTCATTTGGTGACAGTCCAACGTGAAATCTTATGTCAGATTTTCATACAAATGTGTTATGATCCTCACTGGAAAAAACCTATATTGCGATGGTAGTTATAAAAAGCTGTAAAGTAATAAAAATGGACTGATATATGTATAAGTAATAATTAGCAGTCTACTGGAAAACCAACTATTGGTACAATGGAATCATTTTATCTTACTCCGAAATCTTCCTGCAGAATGCATACGTGTTGTATAATTAAAGAAATCGAGGGAATAAAAAGATGAGAATGCGTCAATTTAGGGAATCAGTTATGCATTTATTTGTTGGCGACGGCAGCAATGTGCAGTAGCCAGAGGCGGATTAAGGTAGTTGGAGGCCCCTGGTGGTAAAAGGTTTGAGGCCCATGTGCTCAAGAGTCGAAAAACTAAAATAGTGAAAAGAGCCGCTTACTTTAAATTCTCAAAATAAAATGTATTGCTAATAAAAAAATTAAAAGTTAAAGAAAAATCTTAACTGTATATAAAAAAAATAAAACCTTACAAAAGAGCTTACAGTTTCGCTATACAAATTGATTTCTCTTTGGCAAATTCATCAATTATTTTTGCCATATCTATTTTGTCCAAAACATTTTGTTCAGTATATATTGTATTTCCTTAATTATTATATTCCATGGTCAGAGAAGCGATTATAATTTCAATGTATCTTTCATTCTCAGTTCAATAATTCAGTTCATCTTTTGGCATTTTGTTTATTTTGCAAACAACGTGGAAGACAAGTACACAGCACAAAAAACATTACATGATTCTGACTCTACAAGCCAAACACGTATACACATCTCTCACATGACTTGTAGCGCCATCTATACATTTAATTTACAACAGTATATAATATGGCCATGTTGTTCAATTTGTCTTTTCTCCCATAGTATTTCTTAAATTATTTTAACACATTTTAAAACTGAAAAAGATCTTTTCCTGATGCATTCGATAACGGTATAGTTAAAAATATTTTCAAATGTATTTCTACATTAGGATTTCTCTTGCAACTCGATAAATTTCTAGTGGTGGTTTTCATTATATATTTGTTTTCTTTTCTTTTCTTGATCCACAATTCATATAGTCAAAATTAAAGGATTCAATATTGTCTTTGTAGATTTCCTTTAATTTTTGTGTAGCTTTCTTTTTAATACAATGGGATTTCACCAACAGTTATGGTCAGGAGTGTGCAATTTTCTTTGATTGATGGAGCACTCTCGAGGTTAATTCACACACCCTGACTGCAAACTAGTACGCCATTCTGGTGATTCAAACTGTTGCACTGCGATTTATAAACATCATTCAAGGGGTGTTTTCCAATAGGATATCGTGCTTCCTCATCCCTGTTGTAATCCAACAGGCTCTATAGAGTGACGACGTGTTGAGTTGGCCTGCTAGATCACCAGATCTTTTTCCAATTGAGCAGGAATGGGACACCATTGAACGCAATGTCAGCTTCAGCCACAACCAGAATTAAACAACCTTATAATGACCGACCAAGAACAGCAAGCATGCAATTCCATCCCACATACTGATATCCGGTACCAGTACGACAAGAGGCATGCACGTTTGCATGCTTGCATTTAAAATTGTGGCGGTTATACCAGTTTTTAATGTATCATTATTTCACATTTGAAATGGCTCTACTCTTGCTTGCATGAACCTGTGATCTTGAAACTTTAATCATTTTAATATGTTACCTATACATTTGTATAGGTAGCCTGTTACCGATTTGTATTGCCGAAGTTTTATTAGTCGACAATATTTTTTACTTGGTGTTCGGATTTTTTTTCGATCATTGTAAAATGTACCCGAGAGTAGTCAAGCACGCCTGTAAACTGAAAACGAACTTGTTTGATTTAAATAGCATTCATTTGCTCGAAATAAAATTTAGGCAAAAAAAAAAAAAAGCACGTGAAAAGTTTGTACAGGTTGCAACAATACAGATATACAAGAAAAAGATGGCTAGGGCTGCTACACAACTGAAAAACGAGGAAATATCGGGGTTGCAATATCGGTTCAAGATCTTTTTTTTTTTTTTGCACGTTGAACGTATAAGTGGAATCCATCAAGCTTGGGGCCCTCTAGAGCTGGGGGCCCCTGGCGGCCGCCAGGTCCGCCACCCGCTTAATCCGCCTCTGCAGTAGCAAGAAGATACTATAATACAGATGCAACTGATTATCATTACTTAGAACATCTTCCTCCTACAGAAAAAAGGATGCTTATAAAGACATGTCAAATATGTTCAAAGCAAAAAAACATAAGGAGACTAGGGATTTTTACCAGTATGTTCCAACAACCGAGCACTTTGCTTTGATCAACGCTTTAAAGCTCATCAAACACAGCAACAGTAATTTGTTTTATGTTTTGGAATACATTCATATATGCATAATTATTATATTATAATCTAATCGTCTAAATTATAATTTTAGCAATAAAAGTTGATACTTAATATGTTTTTGTACTATAGAATGTTTCATTCCTTTCTAATAATTCCTAACTCAAATGGAGCTATGTTGACAATCTAAAATTTCAGCACAACGGGATATCTCGTAGCCAGCAATTTAGTTACTCCCGCTTACTACAAGATATAATTAACATTCAATGGTTAAGATTGTTTCTACGTAGGTCTCTTGTTAGAATTCCTTCTAACTGTAAGTCAGAAAGCGTTGCAAATTTTTTTGTAAGTATCTTCCCACTGAACAATCAAATGAAATGGTTCTTTTATGAAAGTTGCCAGACCTCATAATGCTGGATGTTAAATTAACTATCTGTATGCTAAGTACTTCAATTAATAGGTCTCATTCTTGTCCAAAACAATGTTTATGGTCGCACTCTAAATGGACTGCAATTTTTTTCATTTGGTTTATTATAAGTATCGTAAAAATAAAAAATAAAAAGTTTCTTGTATTGAAAATTAATACTCCGAACTATTAATACTGCCAAATCTCATTTATTTCACAAATTAACATGCCAACTAGAGTCCAAGACTCACCTAGTTATAAACAATTTTTTCATGGAATACTGTTAATAAAACAAACAGAACGAGCACTTCCTTGTTGCCACAGCGTACAAAATAATATACTTTTTCAATATCGTTCAGTTCACGGTGACAAAAAATTAAACAATGATAAATAAATTCACGTGAACAAAATAATAAATTTAAATAATTGTTTTGCTCTTAACATAATAAACTGAAATTTATAAAGTGGATCTCACATCCTCCCACCTTGAGATGTGGAAGTCCCACAGCTCAACAACTATATTAGAGATCCAGCCTTTTGGGAATTTTAACAGTCCGTCCTAGTCTTGTCTTGTTTTGAACAACTGCGTAATCGATGGAGTTGTCGTCAGAACACTTAGGAATAGTATTCTCCATAGAGGCTATTTTTGTAGATAATGCATTTTTGTGTCAGGTGGAAAAGACGAATCATTAGAAGAGATCTCTAAAGGGAAGACGCGCTGAATTGGACGCAGAATTTCTCCGCGAGATGTTCTAAGTTTAATGAGTCGACACACACCGTCTTTCCCTGGCAGAATTTCTGTCACTTTCCCAGTGGCCAGTCGATTCGATTGGCGTTGTCACTTTTTATGAGAACAATGTCCCCGGGAGTTATCATCGAAGTTCTAGTCTTTTCCGGCCTCCTTATCAAAGATCCAAGATATTCGGACCTGAACCTCTTTCGAATGTCCTTCTGTAAAGCTAACCTGTATTTGATACGATGGTTGAGACTTTTATGATCTGCCGCATCACAGTCTGGAACGCCAGAGTTTTTGATATCCTGAAGAAACATCGCAGGGGTAAGTGGAACAAATTCTAAGTCACATTCGTCGATGTAAGTCAAAGGGCGTGAGTTGATTACAGAATCACAATCACAAATAACTGTTGTCAACTCCTCAAATGCCAAACTTGCTCTTCCAAGTATTCTTCTCAAAAGACTTTTAAGAATACCAATTAGTCTCTCCCACCATCCACCTCACCATGGTGAAGAAGGGGATTAAATTTCCACTTAATTGGATGAAGAGCATTGTCGCTACAAATGCGGCCCCAATCTAAACTTCTA
This sequence comes from Trichonephila clavata, assembly GCA_019973975.1. Taxonomy (NCBI): domain Eukaryota; kingdom Metazoa; phylum Arthropoda; class Arachnida; order Araneae; family Nephilidae; genus Trichonephila; species Trichonephila clavata. Next base: position 25,173 of record BMAO01019438.1, read on the forward strand.
AGCAAATTGGAAGCTCCGACAAAATTAGTGACATTATCACAGTACATGGTTTCACATCGGCCTCTCCGAGCTATAAATCGCCGTAGAGCTAGCAAAAAGCTTTCGGTCGATAGCGATGAAACAAGCTCTAAGTGGACAGCTCTATATACGGCGCATGTAAAAATGCATACCCAAGCCTTCTTTCCATCTTTTAAAAATAAAGGTCCCGCCAGGTCAATTCCACAAATCTCGAACACGTTTGCCTGTCGTATTCGATCTTCAGGCAAAGGAGCAGATACAACATCACAACATTTAGAAGAAAATCTTTGCAAACGACACATTTTGAGATAACAGAACGCACTGTTTTTCTTCCTCTCAAAATCCAAAAATGTTCTCTCAAAATATTAAGCAAAATTTTAGTTCCAGCATGATTATTTAGATATGGTGAGAAAATATTAGTCTTTCGACAACTTTATGATTGGACGGGAGAACAGCTGGTTCCCTAAAATCTTCTGTATCCTGACTGAAAATTATTTTCGTCTTGAGCCGTATTATTCCATCGGCATCCTTATACGCACTCAAAGTTTTTAGTTTTGCATCATGCTCATTCACAAAAGATTCCGACTGGACCAATTTTATCACTTGTTTCTCTGCTGCCCTGTATTCTTCAGCATCCAAACTTCCCTTTTTCCTTAGCTGAACATCGCATCTGCAGCTCTTTACAAATCTCAAAATCCATCCCACTAACTTCACAATGCTTTCATATTTTGAAAAGCGCTGATAAAACCAGCTGCAGATGAATCTTGATTTACAGACACCAAAGCTAATATTGAGCTTTTCTTTTCTCTTTTAGTATCTCATCTTCATCAAACTCATATTCATTGCATGGTCCTTCGTCTTCAAATAAAGTAAGCCATTTTGGCCCCTCCCACCATCTAGTTTTCACTAAAATACTTGCTTTGCATCCTCGGGAGGGTAAATCAGCTGGATTTTCAAAGCCAGAAATATGACGCCAAGAAAAAACTTGGCTAATATTCCGTATTTCTTGGACTCTGTTATTCACGAAAATAGACCAATTTTCATCTTTAATGATCCAGGTAAGAACGGTAGTGGAATCACTCCAATAAAAACATCTAATATCCGTCCATCCAAGAGCATCCAACACAGATTTCGTTAATCTTGCTCCCACCAATGCAGCAAGAAGCTCTAATCTTGGAATTGTAGCAACTTTCAGAGGAGATATTCGTGATCTCGAGGCTAAAAAATGCACCTTTCCACATTCTCCCTCTTGTACAAGATACGTAACTGCGGCATATGCATCTCTACTTGCGTCACAAAAGGTATGAATGGAGAAGTTCTTCATATTTTCTGGATTAACGTTGATCCAGCGAGGAACGGTAACATTTTCCAATACTTTTAGTTCCCTAAACCATTGTAAAAATTCTTGCGAAGGGATCCAGTGATTTCTTCGTCCCATTCCAACGATAATTCCAGGTTTTTGTAGCATAATTTTAGGACAAAGCATTACAGGAGATACAAATCCAAATTGATCAAACACTTTGTGAGTAACCGATAATATTGTGCGTTTAGTAATGTTGTCGACATTTACTTCTTTCAACCAGCTGATATTTAGCGAAAAACAGTCTTCAATTTTATTCCATTGAAGGCCTAACAGATCTGTTTTGAAGGATCTTCCATCTCTGTTAGTGAAGATTCCCAATCCCGCAGAATGAAACCACCTTTTTTTAATAACTCATTAGAAACACTTATCACTCGCTGCAAATCTAATTCACTGTGGACGCTGGTTACAAGATTGTCCACATAAAACTCTTCAAAAGACAACTAGTTACAAAAGGATCAACTTCAGTATTTTGTTCAAGATGATACTTCAATACAGCTCCTAGTAGAAAAGGACTGCTGCGAACGCCAAAAACTACTCTGGTATGCCGAAAAAACCTGTAGTCTTTGCAAGTCTTATTTGTCCACCATAGAAATCTCAAGAAGTCTCTGTCTTCTCTACAGAGGCTAATTTGCAAAAGGCTTTCTTTATGTCTGCGATTACACCAATCTTCTTTTCTCGAAAACGCAGCAAAATATCAGGAATGAGCTCAATCAAGTTTGGACCACTATGTAAGGAGTCATTTAGTGACGGATGTCCTTTGAGTCGAGCAGATGCATCAAAAACCGGGCGAATAGGAGTTGTCTTACTAACTTTGGTAACAGGTCTGTGAGGTAGATAATTAGCAGGCAAATCTTTCTCTTCAATTAGTACTTCTTCCATAATTCCTTCACACAGCCATTCGGAAAATATGCCCTCATAACTATCGTACAAATTTTCATGAAATAACTTCTTGGTTGTGGTGTCTAACCTTCTTTTAGCTTGCTCAAAATTATCAGGTAAAGGCACACAGTTATCTAACCAAGGCAAATGAACTTCATAGCGATTATCTTCATTGTACCTAACAGTTTGAAGAAAATTTTCAGTAGTCAAATCCTCTTGCTCTTTTTTAGACAGCTTTTCAATAGGATCCTTGATTCCAATAGAATCCAGTTCCAGAAGTCCGAAATGTCAAACTCTTTAGCGAAAAGTGATGTCACTAACATGGCATTGCTTGTAGCAACTTTACTATCAGGAACTTTCCCTACAGAGTCCACCCAAGCAAAGTTTCAATGGCTACTAATCCGCATGGTAAGACCCTACGCTGACCGATTAAATCTTTCCAAAAAGATCAGCTCCTATAAGCACTTGTACAGGTTGTGGCTTTTCTCCCACATCACTTAATGTTATATCTTTCTTGAAGCTCTTTTAACCAAGGCCCGGAGTTCACAGGTGATACATCATTACAAATAGCTACCTGATCCAAAGCTTCAAGTTGCATGCAAAATGTTCTCAATATTTTTCAACCTAATTCTGTAACATGTATGTACAATTCTTTAGATTTAATCCCACCAAACAGGGAATGTACCAGAGTTTCTTTCTTTACAGGAACGTATCCCATTTCTTCGGCAAGACTCTTTACAATATAAGACTTTTGCGAGCCGTGTCCAGAACAATTCGCACGATTTTTTCTTTTTATCTGATATGAGCTTACACTTTAGAGTCTGTAAAACACTTTAGGACCCACACTCAGGTTGGACATGTTGACCTCGTTGAAAACTTAAACTTCTTCCGTCTTCTTGAATCATTTTTTCTTGATTCGTTTGTTTCGCACATCAAGGGAACATGTTCTTCCCGCAAATTACACATCTCAAAATGAACGACATTTTCGGACGGGGTGACGGGAGCCAGACAGGCAAAACAATTTTTTCCTCAAAATCCTTCGTTTTTCATCTAAACTCATTTTTTGTGCAGAAAAACAGTCTGCACTGGATGAGTTTTCTCGCAAAAGCACATGACTTTTTGGTTTATGAGTATGTGGTTTGGTAAAAGACCGGAGGTGGTGGGTGTTTTATTTTGTTTTACTCTTGTTCAATTTCTTATTTCTAAACCCAATATTGTCTTTATTTTTGTTTAACCGAAACCTTGCATCGCCAAACAAATCCTTTTCTTCTGATTCTACTTCAGATTTTAAGAATTTTAGTAAGCTACTAAGCC
>BMAO01019439.1:0-20846 GCA_019973975.1 Trichonephila clavata
AAATGGGTTTCGCGAAAATTAACCCCCAAGTTCATTTCGGTGGATTAAGGGGCGTAATAGATTTTCCTTTTTTAAACTATTCGATCTACCTGCTCGAAAATTGGTAGGCATGTTCCTTTCATGGAATAGAGTTCCTCTAACAAAGAATAAAACAAAAATTGACCCCTAAGGAAGTTGCGAGGGGTCAAGGGGAGTTATAGGGAAAAATCCTGTTTTAGAATTGTTAGACTTGCATACTTGAAATTTGTTAAGCGTGTTTCTTTTGTTGAATAGGGATTCACTAAATAGGCATTTGACGGGAATCAACTCCTGGGAGAGTAGGGGGTAACTGGGGCGTGTTGACAAATAAATTCCTTTTTTCGAACTACAAGGACTATTTTTTGTTTTACATTTTTTTTTGTTGAATTGATATAAGTTAAGAACGGTGTTTGGGAGATCGAGTCTCAAGGGAATTACGGGAAATTGATAATAACAATTTGTTTTGCCCTATTAGATTTATATTTGAAATTTGGCTTCCATGTTTATTTTTATGGAGTAGAGATCCACCTAAAATCGGTTTTGGGTTACCACTTGGTTATAGGGTTACGAAAGTGCAAACATCATTCTATGCTCAGTTTTAGAGATTATTAGATAATACAAATTAGTAGTTCTGTCCTTTTTTTATCAAGAGGCGAGGTTACAGGTATAAAGTATATTTTTCAATACAATCGAATTCTTAATGTTAGGAATTAGATATCAATAACTTATATATATAACAGGATATATTTTAAAAAACATCATGAAATACCAGCGAAGCGGTTGGGTAACGGCTAGTTATATATAAGAGTTTGTAATCTTCTGTATCTTTCAGAGTGTAACAATGCGTTATCTGATGGTTGGTACAAATGTAAGCACTTGTGAAGAAATTTAATTGTATAGAGCTTTTAAAGGCATTTACTTAGTTATAAATTCCCCTTAAAAGTTATGCCTTTTTTAAAAAAATAATAGTCATGAACGTCGTTAAAATAATTCTTTTAAAAATAATAAAAGAAAAAAAAATTTCAATCAAATAAAACAGTAGATATTTTTAACCACCTAAATGCATGCATGAACTTATTTTTTACTATTCTTAATCATAAACAATTCTTAAACATAAAAACTAAAATTTACTAGTAAAAAAGGGACGCTTAACAGCTCCAGGGAACAAATGAAGAATTTATTGCAACAATCATTTCTCTTTGAAACTCTAAGATTTAAACTTCAGGGGAGAGGGGAAAGAACAAAATTCTCTCTGTAGACTGAAATTGCTTATTTTTATGCAACAAAACATAAATCATCGTAAACAAGAAATTTAACAAGGCATATTCTTGAAATAGAATGTTTTCCTTGCAAAAAGTTTGCTGTCTGCTGCAAGGTTCGTAAGCAGAACATAATTGGAAATTTCTTCACCGATGCATAAGTCGAAAACGTCAAAAGAAACTCAATTATTGTTACCGAATTCTTGCTTGTCGTCCTTTTATCTGAAAAAATAAATAATTTGTAAGAACTTCTGTGTAAAATTTAAATACTTTAAAAAAGTATATATTCTTAAAATAGAGAATTCTTAAAATAATTTCTATTGAATGTTTTCGAAATTTATAATTCAGTTAGAATTGATATATTTAGATAAAGAACCTACATTTTATTTTTAACTCGAATTAATCTTATGTGATAAGATTATTTTTATTGGTAGTTTTTATAATTGTAATATTTTAATCCCTTTTTAAAAAAGTCTTTTTTAATATAATCAGCAACTAAAAAAAAAGAATTTAATTTAAAACCCAATTGTTTCAAATTCAATGAACTTTTACGCAATATACTAAACTAAAATAAAATTCAACTAATATTCTAACGATAATATAATTAAATTATTAATTTATGTGATGACTGAGGTAAAAATAGAATAGTATTACATTTTAATTTAATTCTCCTTAAACAACTTTCAATTTTTAATTTTAACTAGTTATAATGCTTTGCTGATAAAAATCTATGTTAAAACAATATTAAATCGCTATTTTTTGCTTTGAATGAAATTCATTTACGAAAAAAATTTTTTATGGAAACTAATTTTTTAATATTTTAACAAGTAATATTCTTTATTTTGAAAATTAAATTAACTTTCCAACTATAGGACCAATGATTTAAAGAATTTCTGGTTAAAAGATATACATTTTTGAAATAATATAATGTTAGGCGATTGTTATCCAAATTTATACAATTTTACAAAATATCTTTAATAATATCCTTTATTGTTATTGAATTTTTTTATTTAAATATGCGTATCAAATAAAATTATTTTCAATTTGACTCCTTTAGGGTTAGATTAGACTAGGCTTAGGATTAGGCTTACATTTGTAATGTGATGCACAGAAGCAATAGAAAAAATTGTTGCCAATGAACGCAATATTCAAAACGATAAAAAACTTTACCTTAAATAAATTATTTCCTTTCCCTATCATAAAATTTATGATAGAACTTTGTGGCTTATGGAATATTAATATAAGCAGCAATCTCTGTTTATATTTATTTTGATTGTTTTGTATGGAAACTTCAAATTCAATCTAAAACTGAATATTTTGATGAAAATCTGCAACGTAAACAGAGCGTCTATTAAAATAATTTGACTAAAATCCTATAGTTGTGAATGAATGAATATATGAATCCGAATTTATACCTGTTCTTTGATATATTAAAGAAATATTTGAATATGTTCGTGAATTTTTTAAATACAAATATTTGTCATATCACATTTTCAGCTTTGCTATGACATTTTAAAACTCTTTTTTCCGCTTGGAAAAAATCAGTAATAATTACACATTAATTGTATAAAATTGTTTGAACAAACTTTTTAAAAATTACAATGTATCCGACTTCTTGCTGCGACTTTCTTTTTTTTTTAAAGAAATGGAGATTTGGTGATTTTTTTGTTGTTGTTGTTTTTAGATTTGCTTAGTACATTTAAAAAAACTATGTTAAAATTAAGAAGAGAAAACGAAATTATTATTTTTAAAATGAGAAAAAATTGATAAAATTTTACAAAAAAATAACACAAACGCTACCTATTCTGTACCAAAAGTTTATAAACAAATTTTCAATTCTGATGAGTAGCTATGTTATTCATTTTTAAAATGACCTTTAGGATATAAGAAATTTTAACTTTTACAAAAACTTGAGCACTTTATCTTAGTGATTATATGAAATTGCATAAAAAATCAGTGATTAAATTTTCGTAAGGGACTGCAAATTTTGTAAAAAAAAAATGATTGATAAATCTGAAGGTTAAAACCATTCAACTTTCTTCAGAACATACACACAAAATTTCAGTTAACTCTTTTCAAAACTTTTTAGCAACCGCTGGCCCCATTTGAGCATTTAAAAAAAAACCACATTTTGTTTTAAAGTATGACATCTTGCTTAAAGAGCAATGGCATCTGTTTTTACTAAAACATGTGTAGTTATTATTCTAATAAACGGAAATTAATAAACTTGGTATTTTTATAAAGCTAATAAGATGGCCTATAACGTAGAATCATAAAAAATTGTCAATTTTTAGCACAATTCACAATTTTAGGGTAGCTGGGTACCTTAATAATGACTAATATGGAACATATTTTGACCAATTAATTTATGTTACAGTAAATAAAAAAAATTAGGATTATTCAGGCTTAATTTTTAAAATCAATGTTTTTAAATTTTGCTGCTCTATTTTTTAACTAATTTAAATGTATCATCTCTTATAAGAATAAACATTTTACTTGAAAATGGCACATCGAAATAAATATTCGGATAATCATTAAATGTAAGAACTAGTATTTGTTTCTCGTGCAATATTCTTTATGATTAAAAATACATTAGTTTAAATTATTTCGAAAACTTCCGACATATTAGCGGAATACAAACCAATCATAAATAATGACACATAAAAATAATAAGTTAAAACGTGAAATAAATTAAAATAATATATATGTATATACGTTAGTTCCAGCTAACATAGTAGTCACAGACATCGCTAACTATTACTATTACTAATAAATAGTATCTTAAGTTATAATTATCCCCATATAATATGGTATTGACATTACTTCCCCAGATTGGAGCTGATATATAAAGAACATAGAAAATAATTTATTATTATTCATCTACTTCTTTGAATGTTCTATTATTAGTTACTTGAAGAAATATTTTCTATAAATGATCACCAGACATTGGAGGATAATGCTCACGAAACCAGAAAAAGATTTATGATGTAAATGAGTATGTTTTAAGGGTTTAATAGTTTAATAATAAAGTCAAACTTGACTCCTCATTATTTGAGAAATATGGAAAATTAATAAGTTTATATAAAAGTTTTACGTAAAAAAAGATAAAGTGGATTTTACAGGACTTGAAACATCTTTGGAAAAAAGTTGTTTTTTATAAGCCATGGTATTCCCTGTGTTTGGGAGGATACCTCTGCATCCCTCTTGTATGTCAGAGGATGTGACCTAATAGAAATTCGGTGACTAAGGGCATAGGAGGACACCTTTGTCTACAAGGGGTTTATACAACCTCTGACTATAAAGTTCGGTGAATAATCCTGTAACATTAACGTAGATGAAATATTAACGAAAGTTACCTTACTGTCCTTCGAAATAGTCCCCTCTCATCTCTCTCATCTAACCTTACTTCACTGTCCTCGAAATAGTCAACTATGCATCCCTAAGATATGCTATACATGTCCTGGAAACTTTGCAAGAAGTCTTCTTTTGGGATGGAGTTCAAAAGCCTCGTCACGTTTCGTTGGATGTTAGGAATATCGTCAATATCGATAACACGTTTTTCTCATCCCTAAATTCTAGGTAACGATTTGTCGCAAGGATTCACGGTTAAACTGCAGCTCATCAGCTATCATGCGCACAGTTAATTCACGATCTTTAGTGATTAATTTCCTCTATGCTTTCGTCCCTGACGGAGGTCGCCAGTCTTCTGCTACGGGTGTTGTCAGAAACACTTTCCTTACTTTTCGAAAACAGGCGAACCACTTGACCACACACTTCTTGGACAGTACTTAATCTTCATGAACACATACCCCACCATCCCAAAAGTTTCCTTTGGTGTCTTGCCGAGCTTAAAACAAAACTTTAAACTGATCTTTTTTTCGTCCATTTGCCTGTTCTCAGTTAAGAACCAACGTACTAAACAAGCACTTTGTAAAACAAGTCTTACACGGAACACGAATGAGTCTCAACTGAACAACGATGGGGGCAGATGGTCAACACCTAACGCTACGCATGTGCTGCGTTTTGTTTCGCCAGTGTTGCCAGACAGGGCGTTCTGACTTCATTCACTGAATTTTACTATCAGAGGTTTTAAATATGAAGGTTTGGCCCTCCCTCTAGATTAGGTGTTGTCTTAAAGTTAACACTTCGTATTGTAAAAAGCTCATTTTCATAAGATGTTAAGGTAGATTATTTTTTGAACTGATGTTTGGAAGATGAGGCTGCAATTGCTCTAGGAACATGGTATTTAGAACATAGAACCGAAACAAGGAGCTTCAATTCCTGAGTGAACAAACAGATAACTATGAAGCGGATTTATTTGTTCTACAGGAGATGATTTTGCTTAGAGAGATAATTCACCACGGAAGGCATTTAATCGGTCTCTACAGTTGCCTTAAGAGAGAAAAAATATATTTCTTAATGTGGCTTTCAGTTGCGTAACCAACTTAATTAAAAAGTCTCCATTCCGCAAGTGTTTTTTACTTTTCTTCGTGGCCATACTGGAATATTTGTAAACGAAAAGGCTGATTTCTTAGCAAAATCCGCAACCAAACGGATGATTGAAATTTCAGTTAATTTTCCGAAATCATTCTACAAGAAAAAAGCTGCACAAAATGTTGTCTTTGTTTGGAACACCCAATACAAGAAATCAGCAACTTTTTTCTGACAAAGAAATTTTTCCCAACAATTTAACAAAGATTTGATCACTTTTTTACAAACTATGAAATCACGCAATTCCTTACTGCTCATAGTAATTTTAAAGTGTACCTCAATAGATTTAACCTGTGTCCTTCGAAACTTTGTGACTGCAATGTTGGCTGGAAGCAAAAAGTGGAGCATTTTATTCTTTTTTTGTTCAAAATTTAAGAAAGAACATTCCTGAAAGTCAAACTGCATGTTCTTAAGGTATCCGACTACCCTAAAATCGGGGATTTGGTCAAAAATTGACAAAAAAATTTTATGATTCTATTTTGTAGACCAACTTATTAGCTTTATAAAATTAACAAGTTTTTATTTTTCGTTCACTAGAACAAAAATTACAACTGTTTTAGTACAAACAGATGACACTTCCAGTTGGTAACTGCCGACCGGAAGTGGCATTCTGAAACCAAAACTGAAACTTTGTTTGGTTTCTTTCCACTTTTTCAAAAATATACTTTGAAGTAAAGTATATTTTAATATTTTATTTAACGTTATTAAGAAGCCTCACTTATTTTTTTTTATAAAAGGACTGTACAAATCTGGCAATTTCAGGATATTTGTTTATTTACTTCTTAACGTTCGATATCACTGCTAACTTTTTTCATTCTAGTTTTTACTCAAATAGGTTCCTTTTGATTTTCGTATTTGATAAAACTGCTTTTTAATTATTCTTCAAATATCTGCCATGGGACATGGATGAAAAATACGTCCAAAGAATCGAAAGTTTAATTGTAATTTCCGCACTGCTCAAAAGAAAGTTAGTGATGGAAGTATTAGTACAGAAAAATTGGGAAGAGGATTAAGTGACACTTTATTTAATGTTGATACCGGAACTCTTTCTGGTAATAGGATTTTCGACATCGAAATACTGGTATTAATATTCTCTATTCTTTCTTGCTCTGTTTGTTTTGATCAAGTACTGTACTTGGTTGAAGACTCAAGACTTGGTTTACAGTCAAATTTGTGTCTCAAGTGTAAGAACTGTTCATTTTCAAAAGGATTCACTTCTACATCAAAGGTGAATAATTTAAATACAGTAAACCTTCTTCTTGTCTTTGGAATGAGAGTTATTGGAAAAGGATTTTCAGCTGGAAAGAAACTGTTCAGTATGCTGAATATTCCTTATCTTTCAAAGTGTACATACATACAACATGAAATTAAGTTGCTGCATGCTACGTCACAAGCTGCAAACAGTTATATGTTGGAGTTAGCAAAATCCATTGCAGAATGTTCAAATGAGTGTGGCGTTAGTGTAGATGGTACATGGCAAAAACGTGGCTACTCTTCACTGAATGGATGTGTTTCGGCAATTTCTGTGGACTCTGGAAAAATATTAGACATTGAAGTGCTCAGTCAATATTGTCGAGTGTGTACAAAAAACGAAAGAACACCGGGACCCTCAAAAAAATGCGTAGTGTCACATTTTTGTAAAAATCACAAAGGATCAGCTTCTAATATGGAAACTGTCGGTGCTTATAAGATTTTTGAAAGGTCTGAAGCAAACCGCAGTCTTCGATATACATCTTACTACGGGGATGGGGATTCAAAGGCGTTCAATAATGTGAAAGACATGTATGGTATTGAGAGCATAACTAAATATGAGTGCATAGGACATGTGCAGAAGAGAGTTGGCTCTCGTTTACGAAAGCTGAAGAAATCGACAAAAGGTTTAGGGGGGAAAGGCAAATTGACTGACAAATTTACCGAAACACTTCAAAATTATTTTGGAATTGCTATTCGAAGTAATGTCGGCAATTTGTCTAACATGCAGACTGCAGTCATTGCTGCATTTTTTCATTGCTGCTCAACCGACAAAAAACCCATGCATGGACAATGCCCTTCTGGATCCGATACGTGGTGCAAATTCCAAAAGGCCAAGCAAGAAGGAAAACTGCATAAACATAGAACACCTGGCTTACCAACTGCTGTATTGAACACGGTGAAAAACACCTATATGGATTTATGTGATCAATCACTTCTCGAAAAATGTTTGCATGGAAAGACCCAAAATGCCAATGAAAGTTTTAATGGTGTTTTGTGGAGCATAATCCCAAAAGAAAATTTTGTTGAACTTCTGACATTACAATTTGGCGCATTCTTAGCTGTATTACAGTTCAATGATGGATCTAAAGGGATTCTTTCCGTGTTGGAACATTTACACATCCTAATGGGTTGTTTTATTGTGAAGAGCTATGCAAACGTTGATGACGAAAGAATTGTCGACTCGGAGAGACATTCATTGCCAACTACAAAAAACAAGAGAAAAAACTCAGAGGACTTAAAAAAAGGAACTGTGCATTATCTGAGAAACAGCAAGGCATTACGTATAAATATGGGGAATTTTAGATCTGTAGGTAAGTATTAATATTTAGAAAAAAGTGCTTCAAACTTTAAAATGTGTTTTTTTGAAAATAATCAAACGGGGACAAGGATTGCTGAAAAAGTTTCTAAAATAATTTACTGAAATTTTTTGTGTATGTTCTGTATAATAGTTGAATTATTTTGATCTTCAGATTTATAAATCACTGCATTTTTACAAAATTTACAGTCCCTTATGTGAATATAACCACTGTTTTTTTAAGCAATTTCGTATAACAACTAAGATAAAGTGCTCTATTTTTTGTAAAAATGAAAATATCTCTTATCCTGAAGGTCACTTCAAACATTAATAACAAAGTAACATATCAAAATTGAAAAATTGAGTATTTGTTTATAAAATTTTTGTACAGAGCGGGCCCCGTTTAGTAATTTTTTGTAAATTTTTACCAGTTTTTTCCCATTTTAATAATAATAATTTTTTTTCTCTTTTCAATTTTAGGATTTTTTTCTTAAAATATACCAAATAAATATAAAAATCCCAAAAAAATCCCCATATCTCCATTTTTTCAAAAAAAAGTTGTCGCAATCAGTCGGATACCTTAAAATCAACCGGCGTCCTAATTTTTTCCAACCTTTTCAAGAAAAGCTTCGTCCACTTTATTTTGTATTTTCATTGATTTTATTTTGTAATTTTTTGTAAATGTTTCATTTTTCTATTTTTGTAATTTTAGTGTATTGGTTTTGCTTCGCAGTTGATAAATTTTGTAATATACAAGGGGTGATCAAATGAAAAGGTACGAAACGACATAAAAATGAAACAGTTAAATATTTGCATATTCCGCCAAGGGAGAATGTAGCGAGACATTTCGGGATGCCATTCGAGACTCTGACTGGGATCGGATCATGCTCGGGTGCCCGCATGCGCAGGAGAGAGCAAAGGCTCTTATAAAAAGCGGCGTCCAAATGAGGCGATCACAGAATTACTCGAGCACAGAAAAAGCATTAACTCCGATGTGTACTGTGAGACCCTCCGACGCCTACGCAGGTCCATCAAGAACAAAAGACCGGGGCTGCTCACGGAGGGTGTGGTTCTGCTCCATGATAACGCGCGTCCACACGTCTCCAGAGTTACACAAATGGAACTGGACAAGTTCCAATGGGAGATGTTGGACCATCCGTCCTACAGTCCGGACATGTCACTCTGCGATTTCCATGTGTTTGGTCCACTGAAGAAACACCTGAAAGGAAAGCGCTTCAACTCGGATGACGTACTCAAGGACACTGTGAAGGACTGGGTCTCGTCACAGCCACAGGAATTCTGGGAACAAGGAATCCTGCGGCTTGTTCATCAGTGGGATCGTTTTGCTCAGGCCTATGGTGTATATTTTGAATAAAGTCTATATTTGTACCCACCGTGTCGTTTCGTACCTTTTCATTTGATCACCCCTTGTATTTTTATAACTTATTTGTTTTGTTATTTCATTATTTCGTAACTATTGATTTGTTATTTACTTATTATATTATTTGTCTTGTTTGTTTTACTTACTTCTGTAAGCCCTGTGTGATAATTGTGCCTGAGAATTATTTTATCCGTCTTCAATTAAAAAATACCCGCAAAATTTGGCTGAGTTTTTAAATTGCATTTTAATAAATATTCACGCAACTTCCAAGGATAAAATTGACTATGAAAAAATTTTTCTTTCTTATTAAGATTTATATGCATTGCATTCCACATCTATTCTAGAAATGATGTTTACAGTATTGTGGATGAATAATTCTGAGTTATCATTGGTTGGGTAAATGACGTATCCAAAGATAACAGAATGAAACTGACAAGTTTCACCTCAGAATATAATATGGTTGCAGCACACACACACAAACACATTTTTACAAAATATTTAAGATTCAAAGATGACATGGAAATCCTCCAGTGGAGTCGCGTTCAACCAATTTGTTCACCTGATTGGCATAAAACCGGCCTCTGACATAATCGATGTCAGAATATACAGTAAACTTCTTTTTGGTCGTAGAACATCTTTGATTCTCTAAGAGGTTTAGCAAAGATTTTGAGATAAACTCTCAAATGCCTATGAAAACCGCGTTGAACGCATGTATAAGTGTAACTTTGAGAGACTAAAAACTCGGACAACAAATTCTGACTTTCAATCTTAGGCAAACAAAATCTAAGTCAGAGATATTGAAACTATCGAATGTATTGAAGAAAGATAGAGTGAATTTAAGAGAGCTACTGTCAAAACCCGCTGTAGTCTCTGAAATAAAAATGGCAAACAAAGTGAAAAGGGAATAGTTTGATGAGGACTGTTATGAATAGAAGAAAGATGACACATATAGGCAAATACTAAGCAAAAAGCACTCAAAAAACTCTGTTGATGAATACAAAATAGCAAGAAGAAAGGAGGAAAAGATCCAAAGAACCACGAAAAGATTCTACCACGAACCTATTTAGAGATGCCAAAACTCTCAGGGGGTCTAATGAAAGCAGACATTCCTTTCAGGAGGCTATATCTTAAGAGGGAAGATTTGGAGGACTGCTGCTAACCAAAGATTGGTTGGGAGGAGGCTTCATGAGAGAAAATGGCTCATCCTGAGCCATTGAATCACTGAAAGAGAATTAGAAAAATATAATGTGGAATAATGTTGCATCCTTTTAACATATATCTTATTTCAAATAAACTGAGTACTAAATACTTGTTTAAGTATAAGACTCATTTATTGCCTTTTCTGTAATGAATTACATAATATTGTTTTATTTGTTTCATATGAAGTCAAATCTTTCAATATAAGTCATAAATTTCGACCAATTTTGCTATTATCGTCAAGACTCATAAAAATTAAATTTGGAAATTAAAAATAAAATATGCTGACGAGAGGTTATCTAAACTAAAATTACCTTTGACGATATATAAAAAAATTATACATATTTCATATTCGATTTACAAGCTTAACATCTCTATGCGTAAAATATATGTCTCTAAATATCTCTAAATGTTTTGATCAAGCAGCATATATAATTTACACCTTTTAATTCAGATAGTGTGAGTGAGTGAATATTAACGTCGCGCTATTCAGCTACACGAGGGCTTTTGGCGACGGACCTCACAATTTTGAACCATGGTCAAGTGACTAAGACGATCCTGAGTTGGCATCCCTTCTTCTGACTACCACACCACATCAATGGGAAGACGTTTGAGCCTCGACAGATTTAACGTGCATCGCTCACCTACGTGGTGGGTCTTCTGTAGTACTGGGCTCGAACTCATGACACGCCAGCCACGAGTCCGTAACCTTGACCACTAGGCTACCGTGGCCCCTTACTTCAGATAGAAGTTGCATCAAAAGGATGATTCTTATATGTAAAATATTTTATCAAATACCCGAACAGATTTCCAGTTTGATATGAAAACATGTACTGAATAAGACGCATATATCGAAAGCTTCCAATAGAAGTATGTGTAACAGAATAAATTTAATTTAATTTTGAAACTATAATTTTCAGAAACTTAACACCGACAAATAACCATCTAGTGTTCTAGTCACAAACTTGAGGCCGGCGTGTAGTAGGTTCAAGTCCTGGTGACACTGAAGACCCACCGTGCAGAGAGGCTAATGCACGTTAAATTTGTCGAAACTCAGTCTTTTTTAGGTGTCATTTAGCTCAGATATCTTTCTTGTCGCTTCATTGAGGTTCAAATTTACAATACTGTCTCCTACAGCTCTCTCGTGTTTCTTATAGTGCGACGTAAATAAACTCTCACTGACAAACATTAAGTAGTATAAACTAAGACACTGAAACTTGAAAATAATTTCAGGATTTCGAAAAATATATTACATTAATTTTGTTTTACAAACATAAACAGTCTTCACGTTCATTTTTAAAGATTAAATGCATCTATTGTTAAATATATAATAAATAAAACATCTCTCATGCAGCATTATTTATCCTTAATATTACTTTTCTTATGACGCTTCATTAAAGTCAATATATATGATTTCCATAACTGAGCTTTCAGATTTTCTGTCCACTTTTTCATATCCTTTCATCCAACGAAAATAAAGTATGACGTCACAACGTAAACACTTGCTTTGAGTGGTTCGTTCCACATTCCCTTTTCTTCTTCCATCCATTATCTCCAGAATTTTCCATTTTTAATGTATTTTCCTTCTTTTCCCTTTTCTATTCCATTTGAGAATTATTATTTATTTATTTATTTGTTTTTCTGTAAAGGTTCATGTCTTTGTGAGAGACTGTGTAAGTGGACGAATTTTAATTGGAAATGTGTTTATAGAATAAGTATGCATTTTTAACTGTAAGAAATCGAAGATTAATTTAATACAGGCAAAAAATTACCATTGCTTCTTATAAACTATTTTTAAATTTGAGTCTAAAAATGTATCTGAAATAAGGTACATTAAATGATCCATCTGAAAAAAAATTCTTTTGTTTTTGTTTTAAAAAAGATTTTTTTAAGCTTATTTTTAAAAGAGTAAAGTAAACGGTAAAGTATTATATTATATGTCTTGGAGAAGCAGTTTTTACACACAAGAACTTTTTTCATTTTATTAAATTAGGAAATTTTCCTTACAGTGAGCTAATTGGTTTTGTAATTATTTTTTCTTCCTAGAGCGAATTTGAAACATTTTTATTTATTCTGATCGCCAAGAGTTTTTTAGCTGAATAATTTACATCCATTTGGAAAAAATCTCGTCCTTTATTCATAATAAGAACGAACATTTCTAAAATTAATTTGTTCAGCATTTATATGATTGAATTGAAACATTAAAATTTCTTATCATTTGATGGTAGTGTTGTTAGTAAGAAACAATGTTATATTACCCAATTCAATATAGTAAATTATTAATTACTTATTAAATAATATTATATACAGGGTGTCCCAAAAATAGCGCCCAAAACTTTGCACAGCCATATTCCTCGTTGGGAGTACATAAGAAATCTCCTAAGAACTGTACCTGTACGATCCATCATTTACGATAAAAATACGAAAACAAAGTATGTCGTCAGAGACGTATTAGACACATCAACAGCAATATTTGCAAACATTTGTAAAGGTAGATGTTCAAAGGATCCGCTATGTATATCGAGGCATATTTGAGCAACGCCGTGGAACAGATTTGTGCACGCGTATCAGCAACGTGGTGTTCACCAAAGTACAAGCTGCATGCAGACGAGCAAAATGCCCGTTTGTGTAGTCACTACGTCTCAATTTACTAATTCCTTAAGATATCCTCATACGGAAAAAAAATCCAACAGTGTGTGGTCTAGTGATCATGGCGGTCACAGTATCGGACCCAAATGTCATATTCAGTGGCACTGGTATGCCAGGAACACAGAAATGTGCCAGAGTCCCATCTTGCACCATCATTTATTCATCATCAGTACAGTGTTTTTCTCGTAAACTATGATCGTGCAAGTACAGTTCCTTTGACATTTATTATGTACACTCAACAAGGAATCTGGGTGTGCAGAGTTTGGACGCTATTTGCGGGACTCTCTGTATATATAGCAGGAACGATAGCCACCAAGGTATCATCATCGGGGTGAATCACCCTTATTCGACAGTTGCAGCATCGTAGTTATTCTAAGAGATATAGAAGATGGAAAGATTTTTTGGTACTTATGTATTATCGCAACAATCACCAACTGTATTAATAACTCGTCGAGTTGGCAACCCCAATTTCTTATGTGCCGTACGTGCTGAATCGGCAACAATGTGGTTCGTTTTTTTATGTCGCCAAAAGTTTGCTATAATACGTACCGATTTTTTAAATTGAGGTTGAGCAATACAACAATTGTTTAGGAGGTATACGATTTTGGGATACTTTTTCAACAATTTGTTAACCCACTGACGACACTTTTGAAAAAAAAATCTCCAAACATCCAAGCTTTTCAATTAACTTCGGAACTTACGAGTAACTTTCTAGCTTCTAGGCTAGGAGTCGGCAACTATGCCACGCGTGCCACATGTGGCACGTAGTACAATTTTCAGTGGCACTATGTTGCAACTCTACAAATTTATCAATATTTATGTGAATAGAAGTTGATAAATTTATAATGTACCTTATTTGACAAACATCTTCAGAATTACAGACATTTATTGAATTACGAAAAAATATGAAAGATAACTCCAAAAATAAATTAACAGCTATTTTGTAAGTTATTTAATGTCATTGCTGGAGAAATTTAAAAAATGCATGTACTCTGCTTTTCGCTTTTGGTTTTAAATATCTAAGTAAAAAATCTTTTCTCATATGAAATATATTTCGAGTCCGCAAAGATAGTGTTGAACAACTGAATGCTCAGAATCGTGTCAAATTGAAACTCACAAATTATACCCTTGATTTTGCGGTAGGAAAGTAGAATGGTGCACAAAAGTACTAGGTTCTCATTAAAATTTTTATTTTACTGCAATGAAGGGAAATATATGTTGTGTTGTCTGTTTCTTATTTTAATAAATATGTTAAAAGCACTTAATAAATGTACAATTTTAATTTTTTTAAATCTTTCAATGATGCAAAATTAATACATAGTAAAATATTGTAAACCTATAACCTCTATTCTCTAAATCTGCATGCATTATCGCGAGAATCGAAATGTTTCAGATATGTTCTACTGTGTGGCACACTGAATTATATTAGTAGATTAGTTTGGCATACCAGAGTTAAAGGTTTACCAACCTCTGTTCTAGGCTTTTGAGGAGTACTTATCACTGTTAGATTTCATTTTTTCAAATGCTTTCATATCTTCCCACAAACGAAAACAGGTTTTTTTGGATATATTAATTTTCGATTCAATATTTTAGATGTTCAAGTAGGATTTAGAGTCAGTTTGTCAAAAGATCCGTTTCCATAAGTTATTTCTCTTCGTTACCCTGTATTACATTGGACCACATTTGAGTTTTTTTAATTTCCCTCTTGGTTCCTAGAAACGGCGGGAAGAGTGAAAGACCTGAATTTGAGAAGGAAATTTAAGAATGTTATTTTTCGGAATCCTTATACCATATACGTAAAAGTTACCTCTAAAGATTGGGGGGGGGGATCTGGGGAAGAAAAACTTCAGTCACTATATACGGAATTTATTTTATCCAGAATTCACTATAAGGGCTTAGAATAATATTATTCAAATGAGGGTGCCGTAGGGACTGGCGAAAAAGTATACTATAACCGAGATTTCAATATATCTCGGTTTTTCTATATCAAAGTTCGACTGTACGTATATTATAGCCTCTTGGTGTGTAAAACAGCTCTATGCAACAGTTCTTCATACTATGTTCTCTATTTCTATTACATAGAGAAATGGGTTTGCGGTAAATATATTGCGAGTCCGTATTTTAAAGCAATTTATTAAATATGAAAATTAGAAATGCTCTAGGCGGGGAAAAAAAATCCCCATCTTTATAAATATTTATCTGTCTTATTTTCTATGTGAATCGTAATGAGAACTCAAACATAACAAATCGATTATTTCAAGAAATATTATAAGACAACACTTGTGTTTTTTCATACTCGTGATTGAAATTACATGCAGATTCAAGGGGAAGGGGGTGAATAAAAAAAACTAATTTAACGCCTAAAAAATAGCGACAATTGCTAGGGTAAGGACATTTGTTGCTCAAATACGTAATCAAATTATTGAGTGATTAACGTAATAATGGCACTGTATTAGTAATTTGCTGACTGGATATCCTGGTATACATTTCCAACTATGCAACTTCAATTAATTACAAAATGTGTTATAAATATATACATTTAAATTAGACTTTAACACTTTCATAGCCATATATATATATATATATATATATAATTTATCCTTTGTTCAATTTCAAAATTTCCAGCACAATTGAATTACGGATATTATGTATCCCATTTAATCGTAGATTAGTCAATGATTTCTGACAATTTTCATGCATTTAATAGCTTGGTCACAAATTATATCTCCTTCACGATAGGATTATTAAATCTTATAGTAGGCTTAAATATACATTATGGAGCATGAAATGAGTTTAAAAGTTTGAAAATGACTTTAATTCTCGAAGCAAATATAATTTACTTCACAATCGCATATATTATCAAAGGTTCTAATATTTTAATAACAGCAATTGTGAAGCCAACTCTATTTATACAAACATAAATTACGGGGAATAAATATAGAATTATGTTTTCGTAATTGAACTTCGAAAAATTGTATTTATTTTCATAAAAGTATGCAACTGTACAAATCTTTTAAGGAAGATTTTTAAGCACGCTTCTCTTAACAGAGTTTATGCTCTGGTATTCTAATTAAAGAATTAATTACACTTTCGTGAACTTTCAAAGCAGAATGAAATTGTTTTTAGTGAACATGTGTGTTTCTAAGCCGTCTAATCAAATTATGTGTCTAACTTTTATTTTATGCAAATTAAGAAAGTTGATATGGCGATTACTTTAAAGACTACTATGAGCGATTTTGCTTTCGCTGGCTTTTGAAAGCTTGAGATTATTTCCGGACGTTTGAGAAACAATGCCATGAAGGCAATATTTTAATGGTGGATTGCTATGAAGAAACGTAAAGATAATGAGACAAGCTATTTCAAAACGGAGCTAGCAAAATGGCTGAAAGGGCTCCAAAATATCATTTTCCGGATTATGAACCAATAAGAAAACTGGCTTTTAGTGGCACCCAGGAGACACCAAAAGCCAGGATGACAGCTATTTTGCATTCAATGCAAGGTAAAATAAGGAGATGACAATTACTGAACTCACAAATGAGTTCTCTGTTGCTTCTGCTACAGCAGTTTTCAGGTAAAATAATTACTGAAGGCATGAGGAAGCTGAGGGTTGTGAGGCTGAAGGTCTGCATCACACTCAGTCCAGAACACAGAATATCTCGTTGCCATGGTACAGACAATACCATTCGGGAAGTTAGCATGTGTTGTCTTTACTGATGATTCAAATTTCATTCTGTACTTTGATTCTCATCGTGATCATATACACTGTTGGCCACCCTAAATGCAACACCAAGAAAGACAAGAGATAGCACAAAAAATTTATTTTGTAGATAGCATGTTGACCAAGTATCAAATGATTAAATTTATAGACTTCTGTGAATGTGGTCCTGCCAGAATCAGTAGCCAGAGTTGCCGCCATTGTTGGAGATCACCACTGCCACACGCCTGGCATTGATTCAAAGACTTTGGATGTGTTCTTGGGTACAGAAGACCAAGCAGCTTCCACACGTTGCCAAAAGTTGATCTGGTGTGCAGCTAGGGTGTTAATCTGGGTCAATCGTTGAGCAACCATGGACCACATGTTCTCTATCGGCTAAAGATCCGAAGAGAGAGCCGGCCAGGGAAGCAATTCAATCTGGTGATTGACGAAGAACCTTTGGACAATGTGTGTCATGTGTGGTCGTGCATTATCCAGTTGAAATATCGCTGTGACCAAGCCCTGAAGGTAAGGAAGGGCAACTGGCTCCAACACCTCGGAGATGTAGCGCTGTCTGTTTAAAGTACCAGCAATGCGTACTAGAGGAGTGCGAGAGTGATATCCAATACCACCCCATACCATAATACCCGGTGCATGACCAGTGTGGCGGTGCATAACGCAGCTGTTCAGCATCCTCTCTCCACGGTGTCTCCAGACTCGAATCTAATCATCGTGGTGTTGCAGACAAATGCGTGGACTCGTCAGTAAAGACAACTTCATTCCATTCTGCCACCCACATCCTTCTTTCATCGCACCATTGGCGGTGGAGACGTCCTGTGTTCTGCGTCAAGGGTAGACCAGCAATGGGACTCTTGCGGACAGACCACTCTGCTGTAAACGGCGTCGAATGGTACGGCAGACACTGAATGATGCGTTACAGACTCAATGATGCTGTGCTATGGGTTTCGTTGATGTGACTGAGCGATCCGTCACTGCCATGCGCACAATTTGCCTGTCCCTCACGTGAAGTGGTGCACTGAGGTGGATGCGATCGACCACATCGGTCCGTCGTACTCTCCGGCATCCAACGGTCACATATCCGCTTACAGTTGTTGGATTTCGTCCAACACGACTACCGATTTTCCTGAAAATAATCCACAATTCTCGGTTAGGCCACTATCCTTCCTTGTCGAACTCGGATACTTGATCAAAAGCTGATCGCTGTTTTCTACGAGACATAACTGATCGTTTTTTTGAAAAAACCACAAGAAAAACACAACTGCCGAACTTGAAATCGTCGAAATTTCTAAGCCTTAAATAGCGCTTTGAGGTGGCGCCACTAGGCGGCGTGATGTGTGTCTGCGCTGAAATTCTAATCATTTGCATATCTCACCTCCGCTAATGCATGTTATAAATTTCATGTTATTTGCGTGCTTCTTTCAGGGTGTTGCATTTACGGTGCCCAGCAGTGTATATATACAGAACCATGGACCTACACTACTATTCTTACAACATAAAGAAAGGGATCACTTTAGAGTAGTGGTGTTATAATTTCTGTCAACAAGATATTAAATGAGCGAGCAAAGCTGCAATTCTATAGGGCATGCAATCTACAATACCCTGAGATATAGCATCTGTGTGAGGCTTTTCAGAGGAATGTTCACACCCATTTCATTTTTTATGGGACAATATGCTCAACCTCTCAACATTGTCGAATAATTCGAAAACTGAGAGATTTCAAATTATGAAATCGTCTCCTGGATTTCCGACCTGATTTCCATAAGATGTTTCTGTGGTGCTCTTGGCAGTTTTCTACCTTTCTACGAGAATACCTATGGAAATAAGTAATGCTTTGTTGGAGGAATGATATATGCCTCCAATATCTCATTAACAACCTCATAAACAGATTGATGGTTCGTTCCGAGAGCGACATTGCTGTCAGAGTTGATCATACACTGTAGGGAAATCTACAAGTTTCATGTGACTTTATCATTTTTGGACTATCATTAGTATGAGCATAAATTACAACCAAGAGCGAGTACCTGCATTTTCATTGTAGATTTCATTTGAATTAGTTTAATAGGGTTTGAAATAAATTGACAAAATGTGTTTGTTTCTTAACTTTTGTATACTAGTATAGCTGAAGGAGAAACTCAGTCATTAAAAGGAACAAAAGTGTACTTATTCAGTTATTTTATCAATATATTTTTTAAGAAAATTCTAATTTTTCTTGAATCAATTAATTATTTTTCAGTTCATCAATCAAATTTTTTATTTTATTTGTTAATTTAATTAGTTTAGTCATTTCATATGAATGAGTTTTACAAACGAGAAACAAACGTTCTGGCAATTAACTAAGAATGTTTGTTAAATGATTAAGAAAACGAATGTTTCAATCGTTTTATAAAATCTCATTTCATTTTAGAATGCTGGAACAAAAATAAATATAACTTCACAGGTTTATAAAACTGAAGCTTTTTTTTACAATAATAAAAAACCATTCTAAAATTAATGGTCCCAATATTTTACTTCAAAGATTGCCCAAACATCAGAAAAAGTTCTAATTTCATAAAAGTTTCATTCATTTTTTTACATGTAAAAGAACACTTTCTTGATTTTTTTTCTTAAATTTATGAAGTATTGTCAAATTTTAAGTAACTTATGTGGTTCCACAGCTATAAAAAATCCATCCATAAAACCAAAACAATTTTAGAAATAAAAATATTATTTTATTTAAATAAAACTCTGTTTCGCATTCTCTACTAGAGAAGTAAACCAAGTGAGCGTCAAGTAAACGAACGAAATAATATATATATAAGATATATCAAGTAAATATAAACATATATTAAGTATATACATAAAAAAAGTAGAATTATATGCCAGTGTCCCAAATAATTGCAAAGATAGACTAATGCTGAATCTGAATTCATACTTCATGTTAAATTCATGGATGCGACCACAATAATTGTAATACCCTCATCTGGATCAAAACTAGAAAAATCGTTTAAGACCTAAATTATATTTACGTGATAAAGTTGTCGTGTAATAACCTCCCCTAAGATATCAACTCCCCTTCCAGTATTATTAGGTTCGGAACGTGTAGGCGGGTTAAAGAATTCCATAGACATCTTAATAAATCACTATATTTATTGATATCTCTTAATTAAGGAGATTACATAAACACTATTCAATTTTAAGAACAATAAAACACAGTGGAGAATGAGAAGGGGGTCACTAATTGCGGAACTACGAAATCTAAACTGAATCCACGAAAGATAAGTGCGCACAACTACAGCTACACACGTATACGTAATTACAATTCTTAAATCACTAACCTGATTTCTTAAACTACGGCAGGTTCTTCTTGTAGATCACTTGGATCGGATCAAGGCTAGAATTCCCTCGTTAATATCCGACTTCTATCTTCAGCTTTTCCCGTAGCTTTTCAACGGACTAATTTTATCAACAACTGTGAGTTGGATTCCCAACGCTTCGCGATTCACTTTACTTTACAAAATCTACTTCTTCACTTGACAACTATTACTCATTTCATTTCATCCTCCCTCGATAAACTCGCTAAACCCGAACTTATATAAAATATCTCATTTG
>BMAO01019440.1:0-20362 GCA_019973975.1 Trichonephila clavata
AAAAACGCATGGAATCTATACCGAGCCATTTAAAAGTTGCTGTGAATTTAAAGGTTGCTAAACATATCCTACTGAGAACTAAATTTAAAAAAATCCAGTAGTTTAAACTATGTTGAGATTTTTTAAACATCGATACAGAAATAACAAAAAACGCATGGAATCTATACCGAGCCATTTAAAAGTTGCTGTGAATTTAAAAGGTTGCTAAACAATATCCTACTAAGAACTAAATTAAAAAAATCCAGTAGTTTAAACTATGTTGAGATTTTTAAAATGTACGAAGACCTGTCGCGTAATTTTTTATCAATGTTTCAAAATACTATGTTTTAAGAAATGATTACGTTATTGGAATAAGAACAAGTTGCAGATATTTTATGAAGAAATTTAAATTCCAATAAATTAATTTTAATTAGTCGAAAACATTAAAATTTGTACAAAATTGTAAGCGTTTGAACATATTTTTTGAGCGTCACTGTGTATATTTTGTAACTTTTTCATTGAAATTTTTTTATTTAAATGATTATTTTAAGCAGCTAATATTTCATTGGAATCATATGTTGTTTGCACATGTGAGTCAGCTTCCTATTTTAGATTGTAATAAGCATATAAAAGAATAGAGAAAGAAAAAAAGGTAGTTTAATCATAACATCTTATTTGGAATAGTGTATCACGGTAGTAAAATGAATTGAATGCATTAAAAAACGTTTTAAATAATGCTATGAAAATGATAAATTTTATAAAAGCAAGATAATTAAATTCCAGATTATTTGTTTTATTAAGAACAAACTTATCCCGAAAATACAGAAGCCTGATTTTACATTTGGGATTCATATTAATTTTAAATGAATCAAATCATAACATCGAGCTATAATTATGTAATGAAATATGATTGCGAAGTTTATCTTATTTATCAGACATGATTCCTGTTCTAAATGAAGAAAATAAACTGAATGTACATATTATAAAAAACTAAAGAAGAATCAATGGAATGCATTGGTTTAAGAATTAACAGAAACTTTTATATTACAAACAGGATGATTAGCAATGTTTTGAAAAACTAAAATTTTTCTAATGAATGAATTTAAAGGAAATTGAACTGAATTTAAAAATTAGTTTCAAACGTATGTAACAATTCCCAAATTTTAAGATAAAAAAGGGTAAGATAATATTTTCCAAGAGAGAAAACTAAGCACAGGGATGAATAAAAAAATTCTTTCGTACATATAATAAATCAGAAGACTTTCTTCACACAGTTTTAAACATTTAAATGTTTTTCCTTTCAAATGGGCTGCGGAATTTAGTAATTACCTTTGCACACCTAATACATTCCCCGATAACTCTGTAATTATTTTTTTGGTGTGGAACCATATAGGTGGAAAATAATTGTCACAATGTCCTTTTGAAACCCAGTTTCCTCCCCAGAGGGAGGACCTAAGTTCTGATGATGCAAAACTGTACCAGAAATTTAACTTCACTGAGAGCAACCTAGACAAACAGGCATTCTAGGAATCTTTAACAGGCCGCATAATCATGCGACATAGACGCTGTCGATTTTTTGCATCATGGAAGTTCACCGACTTGGGATTGGGTCGAATCCGCAAATTTTGGCGCAGAAGGCCATCGCCTAACTAACAACGCCGCCCAACCGGAGCATTTAAATTATTTCTGGAAAAAATATTTAAGTGAAAAATCTTTTAATGTATGCGGCGACAAAAACAAAATTTAGAATCAAATTGAATACAGAATATGAAAGGTGACTGCAGACAACTTCAACAGAGCTAAACTTTGCCCTTTTGTGTGAGCGCGCGCACACATACACACTGGAAGTATATATACATAAAAATATCTTTGTCAGAAAATATGCAAGGGAAGTTGGCATCTGGAGCAAGAAATATTAATTTTTAAGCTAAAACTCTTTAGTAAGAAATATTGTAATTTATTTTATATGAAAATGCATATAACATGTTGATCTACTTTAAGTATTTTTTAAGATACATTCTTCTAAGTGTACGATAGGGTTCTCCCAAAACATCTAACAGGTCTAAATGTTCCATGATGTGATAAAATTTGAAGACAACGGTTGTAGAGCAAGAGAAAAACATCCTTCTCCCCGTGCGATCCATAGTGATTAATGCCAAAATATATCTTCAAAGAGCTAGAAGAGGAAACGATAAACGGCTAAAAACAGCCCCTCCCCCCAGCATCATCACTATGCTCTTTTCTCATTGTTGGGATATCATAAAATCCCTCTCCGCCGGGAGCATCGCTCTTAATGGTGTTTTAGCGCCCTATAGGGCATAGACATAAAAACGAATTTATACTCCTCCTTTTTAACCTCGCTTTCTGTTTCCAGCGCTTACACTGTCTCCTTAGCCATTTGTTCATTCTGAAGGAGACTATTGAGTTAGCCTGGATCTTTTGTTTCCTGTTGATTCCTTGCCTTTTTCTCAGATCTCGAGGGATTTGAGATCACGTTCAATAACAGAGAGTGATGTTGTGTGGTTCAGAGATGTGGAGGATATAATTGATAAAAAATATGGACCTTATTGATTTCTTATCTATTTAAAATATTTTACTCCCATATATCTTAAAGTTTTCTTTGTGCTAGAAATTTTTAAAAATATTATTAAGATTTATAGTAGTGGGTATCTCTTGACAAGCATAAGAATACGATGGTTTTACTAAAAAAGATTTAATATTTCAAAAATTTGAGTGCTTTTATAGATGAAAATATACAACCTATGACAATAAAGTTCGGAGAATCAAGTTCAGACTGCCGATCTGGCAACACTGGTGAAATAAAACGTTAAACATGCGTAGAGGCAGATGTTGACCATCTGCCACCACCTTTGTTCAGCTGAGCATCGTTTATGTTCCGAGTAAGACTGACTGGCTTTGCAAAGTGCTTGTTTAGTGCGTTGGTACTTAACTGAGAACAGGAAAATGAACGAACAAAAGATCAGTTTAAAGTTTTGCTTAAAGCTTGGAAAGACACCGACAGAAACTTATTCGATGTTGGTATATATTCATAAAGATCAATCACTGTCTATGAAGAGTGTGTACGAGAGGTTCTCCCCCGTTTTCGAGAAGGCCGGGAAAGTGTTTCTGACAACCCCCGTAGCGAAAGACCAGTGACCTCCTTCAGTGACGAAAACATTGAGAAAGTGAATAAATTAATCACGAAAGATCGTCAGTTAACTGCGCGCATGATAGCTGGACGAAGAATGCTGAAAGGTGCATTGAAATTTTGACCAGGTCCATGAAACTTCTACACAGGGTACGACCCAAGTACGCACAAGGTTCATGATTTTTGTTCACATCAATGCTCGCCTTCACACATCCAATATCGTCAAACAGTTTCTGGGAAAAAAAAAGGGGGTGGGGCAAATTGAACATCCACTATTCTTACAGATCTCAATCCTCCAGATTTTTTCCTATTCCCAAGACTGAAACTCGCTATGAAAGAAAGATGTTTGACGATATTCCTAACATTCAACGAAACGTGAAAAGTTTTTGAACTCCACCTCAAAAGAAGATTTCTTACAAAGTTTTCAGGGCATGTATAGCAGATCTCAGCGGTCCATAGTTATTATAGGTGACTATTTCGAAGGACAATAAAGTAACTTTCGTTAATATTTCATCTACATTAATGTTACAGGACTATATTCACCGGACTTTATTGTCAGAGGTTGTATATAAAAAAAAATAAGCATTGAAAACATTATTTGTTTAGAAGTAAACAACTTGCATATCTTGAATACGGGAAATAAAATCTCTGATATGGAATAGTTGAAATGAAAATTTATCTGTAACATTTTTCTTACATACTAATTCGAGTTTTGCATGCTGAAACTCCGATTCGAAATATTGAAATAAGGATAAATAAAGTAAAGGTGATTGGAGATTTGAATTTAGTTTGGTAGAAATGAATACTTGAGAGTTTAAGGCAATGTAAAATATAATACACATTTTGCATCTGAGCACAATATTAAAAAACTAATATGATGGTGAAATTTGTTTTTGGAAGGAATTTTTGCCCAAGGTACATGACCTTACTGGACTGTGTTTGTTGAGGCTTCTCTTAAGGATCAGATCTCAATCTTTAGATCTATATCCGACACAGCTTATTTGATCCTACCTTGGCAGATACGTTGTTGCTTAGTCCTCTTCCAAGATCGCTACGTGAGCTAGAACAAAGGTTACACCACGTTAGGTCTTCGCTTCCTATTTCGGTGTTCACCAACTGAATTTGCATCGTGCTAAGTCGATGCTATTAGAGCAGTGATACTCAACCTACGGCCCACAGGCAGAGGCGTCTTAAGACTTCTTGAGGCCCTGGGAACTTACTCAAAAGTAGACACTGGGCCCCTGCACAAATTTAGGCCTTCATATGATCCTTAAAAGCAGGCTGTACATAGCATACGTTGTCAAATACTCGTACTGTTTGTCCGATTGTATGACATACAATAGGACAAACAGGCTCGAGCGACTGCCGCATTTTGGCTCAATAAATAACAATGATGGTGGATGGTGGTAGGCCAAGCCCTGTTCGGTGAACGACGGTTATCACTTGTGAGTGAGAGAGTGAGAGAATATTAACGTCGCACTGATTAGCAACACGAGGGCTTTTGGTGACGGTCCGCGTAATTTTGAACCATGGTCAAGTGACGCGGACGACACCTGAGCTGACACCCCCCTCTCCTAAACTACCACACCACACCAACGTTAGGACGTTTGAGCTCTCGACAGATTTAACGTGCATCGCTCCCCTACACGGCGGATCTTTAGTGGTACTAGGATCGAACTCATGACACGCTAGCCATGATCCGATGCCTAGACCACTCGGCCACCGCAGCCGGTTATCTCTTGTAGCCAGGTGACATATCGTCCGAAATTCCCAGTTTTTTGGAGAGCACTACCGGAAATAACATTTGACCGTTGTAATTATTCGAATGGTGGTGGAAGGTGGTAGGCCAAGCCCTGTTCGTGAACGACGGCTATCACTTGTAGCCAGGTGACATATCATCCGAAATTCCTAGTTTTTTGGAGAGTACTACCTGAAATAACATTTGACCGTTGTAATTATTCGAATTATGATCTTACTAAGACTGAGTTAAGAATGAGAGGAGGCCTCCATTCGGCATGGGCTCAGTTGTCCCATGCCTTAAGACGTCCATACCCACAAGCCACATGTGGCTCAATAGACCTTTCTGAGTGGCCCGGTCATGGCATTTGCATTAAGAAATTCAATTATTTAAAAACAATGTATTAAAAGTTTAGCAAGAAATTATATCAATCAAACAATCAAATATATCAATTTTACTATCGATGTTGTGCTAGTACGAATTATGAGATAACATTTTCCTTTTTGTAATTGTAATGATTAGTGATAACAATAGTGAAATAGCGACCATTTTATGGGTAAAACTAATTTTTAATTAGCTCTTATGTCTTTCAAGTGAAAACTATATAAATAATATATGTTGTTTCAAGATGATTGGGATCTTGTCTATTTTACAGAGAAACACAAATACGGATCAGCAAAATGTTTGATTTGTCATGAAAATGTTGTATTCAAAAAATATAATTTTACTTTATCTCACTAAGCACATATCTTTCAATGGCTCTTTTTTGTTCAGGATCTCTTTCAAGAGGTGATGAATTGGTTTTTTTTATAAGGATCTGTGCCACAGCACAACAAAATATTTGAATGGTGGTAGGAGCATTCGGTAAAGGGGAATTCGAAGTTACTGCATAATATTGTGAAAAAAGCGTGAAATCTATTTTTTGTGAGTTGAGTTAGATAGAGTTTAATACAGTTTTAAAATGAAATCCAAAGTTAGTACTTTTGACATTTTGATTAATTTTCCACTTTTTAAAAGTACCCAATCTTGTAGCCTCCCCCCATTAATCCTCATGTTGCGGCCCGCGTGAAATAGTGGCCCGAGGGGAAAAAAGGTTGAGTTCAATATACGTTTGTCTGTGGACATCAGGACTGTGAAAATAGTCCTCAATTCTATATTTGGTGGACTTCGATGTGGAAGACGGCGAAAGTGGGTTTTTTCAGTCGACTGAGAGGCATGCCGATGAGATCCGGGAGGTGTACCTAAGAGTTTCTTCTTGTTTTAGGAATTTTCTGCATGGTTGAGAGCTTAGAGGCTGCTGTCTGGGAAAAGGCTGAGTACCCCTGAGTTAGAGAATTTGTGTTGGAAGGGGGGGGGGGCGCATTCTTTATTAGAAATCCTTTTTGTAACGTTTCCATGACATTTTCCCACTCTTAAACGGAATTTATCTCGTTTTTCAAGAATGGGCTTTTATTATACGAGAGCTTTTTTGTTGCAGAATATATTCTTGTTAAACGAATACAGATTTCTTTGTCGTTTTCAATAAAATCTGTTTAGTGCATATTTCCACACTAAATTTCTAATTTTCATACAGTAGAACGTCGTTTATCCGAATCAATTGGGACCGGACATCGTTCGGATACGCGATTGTTTGGGTAACCGAATGCGATCTCTATGTAGTGTATGAAACCAGACACCATACGAATATTGAAAATCATCACATCCGGGAAACGGGCTTGAAAAAAAAGCAAAAATAGGTGCAAAATGTCACACAACCTTGATTATGTACAATAATCACTTATTTTTTGCTGTGCCATTGTACACCTTCTTTTTTTCGCTGCAAGGTCTCTTATTCTCTTGAGCAGCAATAGTTGAGTAGGAGAGCGCTCTGATTGTTGTTCGTACCACTCCATAGCTCTCACTAACTCAGAAAAACGCGTCAACATTTCATGGACTCTTGTTACTTTCGTTGTTGTTGTTGTCCTCGTCTTCATCCGTTTCATCGTCAACAGGGTCGGATTCTTCTTGCATGGAAGTCACAATTTCGTCATCATTTAGCATTTGAAATTCACAGTCTTCTGCATCGCATGCCATCTAGGTTTCGACATCAACAAAACTCAACAAAAGAGCACGTATACACTCCTTTACTTGGAAAGAAACTGACCTAATATTCGCGAAGATAATTACCAAATCACACAACTGAAATGCCTCAAATATCCCTAATCTTAGATTTTCCCGTCACTTTTGGCCTCACGCGAAACAACTATTTAGTGTTGCACTGTTCGAAAATGTATCCGGACTTCGGTTCGGATATTTGACGCTCTGGATAATAAGCGTTCGGATAAACGACATTGTACTGTACTCATTCCGTTTCAAATTAGAACTTTCTAATACAGGCTTTTCGTTAAGCTACGCAGATTCAATACACTTTAATTTATAGAGCTTTTTTTCATTAACTAAGCATGTTAGTTATAAAGAGCTGCTTCAATACGTTATACATATAAATTAACGGTTATTAATGAAATGAAATTGGGTCTTGTTTGCTTAAAACTAAATTTGCTGAGTAACATAAAAATTTTTATGATTTTGGAATTGAAGTTGGTGATAGCGTTCAACATTATTTGTTAATAACTGAATAAATTGAGCGATGTTCAATATTAATATATAATTTTCCTTTCATATCTCCCCTTAAATAAAATAACAGAATGCGAAATGTTTATCTAACATGTTATTATAATATATGATTTTGTAAAGAAATCTATTTTAAATTATCAATTAATATACAGAATCATTTTTATATATTGTCATATATTTCCCATTACAAATAAAATGTATCAAAAATATACCATTTGGGGGGGGGGGTACATGATTCACATAACACACTAAATACAATTATGTTTTGAACCATTTTATATTTATTCATAGAAAATGATAAAAAAATAAGTTTTCAAAAGGATCTTAATAAATGTCGTCTGCATAGTAACGAAATAAAAATGATGCTTGTCAAGATAAAACTCTAATACTAAAGTTAGATTTCATTATTAAGAATTCAGCATTCATGAATATTTAAAATGGAATTTAAATTAAATTATTTTCAGACTTTTGCAGCTCTATAATATGTGTTTCTATTGATATCGCTGCCGATTCATGTTTTGCTATTATATATGTAAATTAGAACAATGAATTATATATTAGGAGTCTAAAAATTTCGAATCGTATCGTTCGAATTTAATGGTGTAATGTTTCAAACAGAATTCAAATGTTACGTTTAGTAATTTATTAAATACTTAGTTCAAAGATTGAAATAGTTAAAAGTTCACATTTTGCAGTTATGTTAAGTGAATAATTCCAAAGCCAGAAATTCTTTGATACTTTTAATGTGGCTCAGGACAATATATTTTTCCATATGAATTACATAAACAATTCATTTATTTGGTGGATATTTATGATTTAATTTTATGGGAATGAAATATTGACTGATAGTAAAAATTTATTTTTTATTATTACAAAAACTAATAAACAGAATTTATGAATACGGAATGATTAAAAATGCAATAATGTTGTAAATATAAGTAGGTTAATATGTAATAAGGAATTTTGTATCAGCTATAATGTAATTACACTACTGGCCACCGTAAATGCAACACCAAGAAAGACAAGAGATAGCACAACAAAATTTATTTTGTAGATAACATGTTGACCAAGTATCAAATGATTAAATTTATAGACTTCTGTGAAGTGTGGTTCCTGCCAGAATCAGTAGCTAGAGTAGCCGCCATTGTTGGAGATCACCGCTGCAACACGCCTCGGCATTGATTCAAAGAGACTTTGGATGTGTTCTTGGGTACAGCAGACCAAGAAGCTTCCACACGTTGGGTAAGTTGATCTGGTGTGGCAGCTGAGGGTGTAATCTGGGTCAATTGTTGAGCAACCATGAACCACATGTTTTCTATCGGCGAAAGATCCGGAGAGCGAGCCGACCCGGGAAGCAATTCAATCTGGTGATTGACGAAGAACCTTTGGACAACGCGCGCCACGTGTGGTCACGCATTATCCTGTTGAAAACTGGCTGTGGTCAAGCCCTGAAGGTAAGGAAGAACAACTGGATCCAACACCTCGGAGATGTAGCACTGGCTGTTTAAAGTACCGGCAATGCGTAGTAGAGGAGTGCGAGAGTGATATCCAATATCGTCCCATACCATAATACCCGGTGCAGGACCAGTGTAGCGGTGCATAACGCAGCTGTTCAGCAATCTCTCTCCACGGTGTCTCCAGACTCGAATCCGAGCATCGTGGTGTTGCAGACAGATGCGTGACTCGTCAGTAAAGACAACTTCATTCCATTCTGCCACCCACATCCTTCTTTCATCGTACCATTGGTGGCGGAGACGCCTGTCGTTCTGCGTCAAGGGTAGACCAAGCAATGGACGTTTTGCGGACAGGCCACTCTGCTGTAAACGGCGTCGAATGGTACGCACAGACACTGAATGATGCGTTACAGATTCAATGTGCTATGCTATGGTTCGTGATCTGACTGAGCGATCCGTCACTGCCATGCGCACAATTTGCCTGTCCACACGTGAAGTGGTGCACTGAGGTGGATGCGATCGACCACGTCGGTCCGTCATACCCTCCTGCATCTAACGGTCACATATCCGCATTATAGTTGTTTGGTTTCGTCCAACAAGACTACCGATTTCCCTGAAAGATAATCCACAATCTAGGTAGGCCACTATCCTTCCTCTGTCGAACTCGGATACTTGATCAAAAGCTGATTGCTGTTTTCTACGAGACATAACTGATCGTTTTTTGAAAAAACCACAAGAAAAACACAATTGCCGAACTTGAAATCGTCGAAGTCTCCAAGCCTTAAATAGCGCTTTGAGGTGGCGAAAATTGAGGTTGCAAAATATTTCATACGTCAGTTTATCGTGAACACTTTATAATGTCTTCGTTCGCCTCCATGTTTTTTTTTTAATCTTATCAACACGTCATGCAATATTTTTGGCCTTTTTGTTTCTTTTTCTATGTTGAATTGAAGATGTATACATATTTGCAAATTTTACTTATATTTGGAGTATATTTATAACTTAAAAATAATTGTACTTTCTCATTTACTTCATTAATGTTCGGTATTCTAAATAAAGATTCATGAATTACTGAAAAAATTTGCTCTCACCTGTTTAGATTATAGGAATTAGATGAAGTCTGCTTCCTCCAATGGTAACCCCGCACGTGTTGACATTACAGGCACTGAAAATGCGGATAAACTGTCGACAGAAGCAAGAAATCTTAATAATGACAACTTTGTCAACGTTACTGTATTAGACGCAAATGCTGTCAAAAATTTCAAATTAAGGGAGAAGTCAATTCCCGTAAAACATCAAACCTGTAATATGAGTGGAGACCGCTTTATAACAACGACTATTACTAGGCTAAGAACAGGTCATCACAGAGGAATGAGGTTTGATAGGGATGGTTGAACTTATAGGAATTGTGATAACTGTTTAGATATAGAGCTAACACCTGCTTGAATATTTGACTGTTCAGCTCTATTCTTGCTGCTCTACAAGAAATAGGGGGGGGGGGGTCCAGTTTTCGTCAACAAACCTCTATGTGGACAGTATTGAACAGATTGCCAGATCAGTCGTCTGGGCCCATGTTAGTCTGATTTGGTCTCGTTATGGATATGACATCATCATCATTAGTTTTTGGTGACAATTTTAATTAATACATGTCTCTTTAAACATAAAATTCCTCATCGTCATCATATCTGGCAAAACAACCCTTCGTGGGCCAGTATCCTCCTTTGAATATTCTCCTACAATGACCTCTTATTTATTTTTGTTCTCCAAGTTTTCTCGTTTATAATCCCAAAGTTTGATTCCACTGAGTCTGCCCATCTCAGCCTTGGTCTTCCACTTTTCCGAATCCCAGTGACTTTGAACTACAGTACCTTTTTGACAACATTATTATTTCGCATTCGAATTGTATTGGCCATTAAATTCATTCTATTTATTTTTATGTATTTAATGATGTCAGGTTGATTATAAATTCTACATAATTCAAAATTGTATCTTTGTTTTCGCTTACCCCTCCAAGTATTTTTTTCTCAAAAGACGCCATTCGATTTTCTTCTAGTTCTGCTATTGTCCATATCTCAGATGCATATGTCAGAACTAGTAAAATAAGCGTTTTATAAATAAAACAAAATTGTGTTTATTGAAAGAAATTTAGATTTTAAAACCTTCTTAGTCCATAAAAAGCCTTATTTACCAGGTGTAATAGATTCTGTCATCATATATAATAATTGTCCCTAAGTAGGTAAAACTTTTAACTGTTTCAAATTTATATGAATCCTTATCTTGAATCTATTTTAAGATAAGGAATCTTGAATCTATTTTAAGATAAGGAATCTTGAATCTATTAAAGATAAATTTATTAAATAAATATTTATGCGTTGAGTTTAATTCACTTTCGTTTTAAATCATCCACAAGGAAAAATAAATCACATTGCAAAATAAGCAAACATAAATCAAGCTTTATAAGATTGTGCCCTTATAGGTATCATTTCACAAACTTGGCGTCAAATAAATCCCCTACGGAAAATACTAATGAAAAGCAGTCCTTAATTGAATAAATAAACCATAATTTAACATAATCCCTTTATTTGCATTCATGAATCCACACATTGTATCTCATATTGAAGATTTGAGAGAGAGATTAATTCTCAAGGGATGTGCTCGTGAGATATAGGAAATTTAATAAGCAAAGCATGGTGATAGAGCTCTACGGGTTACACAAAGGTAATTAATTTCACTTGCAAATAAGCAACTGCATATGTAAAGAGGATGACTTAGGAATATATATCTTAATGTATTTAGTATTAATTTAATGTGACGATTGCATCTATAAATATAAAAACGGATGTTTGTGTATATAAAATCGCTTTACTCCAAGACAGTTTAGAAAATCACTATGAAAATTTACATGTATATGCATTTTGAAGTGAAACTTCTTTGCGGGTGGGAGTGAATGGGAAATCTACCTAGTTTTGCGTAACAGTGAAAAAGCGAACGGAAGTACTGATTTACTCCATCCCCCCGAAATATCGCCATGGTGAGGAGATAGCGAGCGGGGGGGGGGATACACCATGTGACTTGCGTCATATCCGTGAAAAAGTTGGACGATTGCAGGGGGGAATTGTGCATCACAAGTATATCTTGCTGCTATGGACGAAAGGCGCTTAGGTATTGGTGACATTAAGTGGGTACCCTTGCTACTCTCGTAATGAACTCGCGTGGCGTATTTTCGTAGTTTTTATGTTTTAAAAGTGCCGTTTTCAACGAATAAACGCACCCAAAATATTACCATTATATGGCTCTTCCCGTTACGCGAGTGTCTGGGGCATTGTGTATATGTCACTAACGTTCGCGCCAGAATCGCTACAGATAGAGTCTTGAAAAAGAAACACAGTGACTAGTGATACATTAAGTTTATATTATTAATTTTTATTTCCATTGAATCAAAATAAATTCTGGTCAGATAGCCTAGAACAAATGCAAAAAGAGGAAAAGAGTTTCGTGAAAGAAAAAAAAGCAAAACTAGAAGCAATACATGGCGAAAGTCTATATATCACCAAGTAGTTCTGTCGCAGCTTTTATCATCTTTATGCATAAAGTTTTAGTGATGTATTAGTAAAAAAAATAGTATTAGTAAGAAACACAAATAAAACTATTAATTTCTTGGAAATAAACTTAGATATTTAAACTTAGACTAGATACATTTTCTGTGTTGAAAATAAAAGGGTTTACAAAGTGGCGAAGAGTTTGTTTTTACAGATGCAGAAGGAAATATCTTTAATTGGCTTTAGATGAAAACATCGTGTTTACTATTTTTCTGATGTAACTTATCTGTATCGGTATGTACTTACTCTTTCAATGGTTTTAAATGCAGCGGTCTTTTACCAGAAGAAACTCTATGGCAACTGAAAAGATAGGCGTCTATCTTTAAAATCGCATTAAAATAACCATTAATTGTTTTTACTTGGATAATATGATAAGGGATTGTGAATTGCCGCTCAATATTAAGAACTCAACCTTACAACATGTCCAGGCTTAAAGTATCTAAAAGTAATGGCTTATTATTACGGAACTACCCCTCAGAATGTAATAAACTGTTCATCCATGGATTGGAAAACTCTCCGAAATTTTTTTGGTCTAGTCCGATCGGCCGCCCGTGCTAGCATTATTCGGCAATCGCAGACGTTAAACTTTTTACGGTTTTTTCATTAGTAAAGATGTGGACGCCACAGTAAAGATGAAGTTTTTATTTTGGCTAACGGAATTTAAATCAGTTCCCGCGTTCCATTCGAACAGAATGGAATATCATTAATGGCTTGCCCAATAGACTTACAAAATAAATCACTTCCACGATCAAAAGTTTCTTTTATCACAAAAACTTAAGGATAATTGTCAGTTTTTGAGATACCAATGTTCCCGTTTTCCTTAAAGTTCTTTCTCATTGGTGGATAGATTTTGATGTCGGAGGGTCGACATTCCATTCCGCTAGAACACGTCGCTGTACATGTGTGACTGATTTAAATTCCGTTAACCAAAGTACACACTTCATCTTTTACTCTGTGGCGTTTACATCTTTACTAATGAAAATAGTGTAAAAGTTTATCGGCTGCGATTGCCAAATAATGCCAATTGCGGCCGATCGGACTAGATTCGAAAATCTCGGAGAGTTTTCCAATCCATGGATAAATAGTTTATTACATTCTGATTGGTAGTTCAGTAATAATAAGCCATTACTTTTGGACACTTTAAGCCCGGACATTCTGTATTTTCTACATCTGCCTTTAAATATTGTTGAAAAATATGAGAGGATTTAAGAAAAATCCTCGTCCATCAGGAATTTGATGATACTGTCTCGCTATAGGGACACAGATGCATTTATAGATATACAGTAGAACATCGTTTATCGGAATCAATTGGGACCGGACACCGTTCGAATATGCTATTGTTCGGAAAACCGAATGCGATCCTTGCAGTATATGAAACCGGACAATGTACGAATATGGAAAATCATCCTATGCGGGAAACGTGTTTGAAGAAAAAACAAAATAGGTTCTAAATGTCGCAATTTTACCTTTATTGTGGAAAATAATCGCTTATTTTTTGCTGTACCTTTGTGCACCTTCGTTTTTTCGCTGCAAGGTCATCGATTCTCTTGAGCAGCAGTAGTTGAGTAGGACAGCACTCTGATTGTTGTTCCTACCACTCCATAGCTGTCACCCTTAACGCAGAAAAACGCGTCAGCATTTGATGGACCCTTGCGCTACTTTTGTTGTTGTCCTCTTCTTCATCCGTTTCATCGTCGAGAGGGTCGGATTCTTCTTGGACGGAAGTCACAATCTCGTCATCATTTAGCATTTGAAATCTACAATCTTCTGCATCGTGGTGCCACCCAGGTTCCAAAGTTTTTTTCATAGCATTCTTGAAATCCTGGGATCGATTGGACAAAGTCGGTAATCTCCTCCCTCTCCTCCTTTTTTTTATTCCTTGTTTTGTTGAAAAAATACGTTGATCATTGGAATCAATATTTTCTAAAATCTGTAACCTTTTTTAAAATTAAACTGAGGCCTTTTGTCGAATTCCGAGCCGTCATTGGATCTTACTGAACTGGGTCTAACGACTGATGTTCTTCAATGCATTGCTCTTGCTCATGAATTTCTAGTAGCTCAATCAATTCTCAGCTCCTGATTTTGAGAATCCAGCAGTTCTTGAGCGCCATCACTTTTCCCTTCAAAATTTATTTGTCTGGCAAGATTGACAACTTCTTTAATCGCATTACCAATTTCACCAATTTTACCTTTTTTTTCCTCAAATAAAAAACAAATCTACCAGATTTGAAAATCGCATTACTCAAGCGATTCCTCAAACTGTTGGGCGAGCGCCCCGAAGGGGTGTGATAACTCTACGAGGGGGTCGCAAGCATATTAAAAAGTCGAATACAAAAGATTATTTAAGAAAATTATTAATTCATGAAAAAAGTAAACAAAATATATTCTGACATAATAAAAAATAAAATACGCATTTACTTTGATAAAATACACTAATAAATATATCAGTACTGCACAGTGTATTTTATAATTAAATTAACAGTACTAAGTTAAAAACAAGTTTAAAAACTACCAATGACCCCATGGGCTTCTCATATAAAAGTGATTTCCAAAAATTAATATTTATCTTGATAATGTGCACGGTTCATAATTAATCTCTTCACTGTCGGTTAAAAGTTACGCAAATTGCTCCCCAATGCCTCCGTTTTCCACTTAGGCTCACGTATGTGATGTATGGGGAGGGGGGAAGAAAATGAATAAATAAGCAAATCCTGTGAAATAAGTAAATTTTTCCCAATCACACTTACTGCAAAGGTCCCTTTTTTGCATTCCAAAAGCCTTTGGAATAATTTTATGGACAGTAGTGGCAGAGAAAAGATCGTACTTCGGAAAGACGTATATATAAGTCCTTGCAATTATTGTTTTGGCTACCGAGACGTTTTTATACGTAGGTAGCACGTAAGAGGTTGAAGTTGTGTTGTAGCTTTAGAGTCAAAGTATAGTACAATTGAATTCAACACATTGTTATTGTATGAATGGGGGGGGGCGATGAAAATTGTGACTGAGTATTGGGTCTCGAATATTCAGAGTTTGAGAAGCATTGCGTTACTCCGAATTCGCGTAAGTCGGGGTAGCATAAGTTGAGGCTTTACTTTTCTCTTAGCTATTTAGAATGACCTATTTTGAGAACATTCTCCTTTTATAGAAAATGTTTCGATAATAATAATATTCTGCTTATATATAGATAAGACTTCTCCACAGAGCCTGAACAAGGATTTTTGAAAAATCCACACTATTTTCTGAGTTACTTGCAAATAAAATAATTATCGGTGTTTTTTTTTTACGAAAATTTCTCCCTTTTGATGTATTAAAATATGGATAAATCCTCTTCTAAGTTATCTATTACAAAAATCCTAGTCCTGGCTCTGGGCAGAGGTCTGAGTTACATATAGGCAAAATATTATTATTATGGAAGCATTTTCCATAAAAGGATTTGAAAATATGTAATGCTATGTTAATTTTTATCCAAAATATTGCACTTAAATAATTTTTTATTGTAACAATATTCTTAAAGCAATTTCATACGTGTATTCTAATCTAAGTGACACTAAGAATAAAAAAAAAAAAATTCGTTTGCACTCTTTTGCAAAATCCCGGTTCCGAACGTTGTCCAATACCTTAAAGAACAACGAAAAAATTTTTTAATTGAGAAATATTTTGATTAAAATGTATATTGAAAAAAAAAAAAAAACCGGACAATATATGAATTGCGAGGGTCGTTCCAAAAACAAGTTTTGTCACCTTTATCACACGGAAGCTTCATTACGAAGAAAAAACACACCATGGCATCATGAGTTACACATTTTGCAGCACTTTTTGACAGTGTCTCCACAGACATTGAGACATTTGTCGTACCATGCAAGATCAGCTTGAAGATACCACTATGGCAAAATCTGGTGTCCTGAGATTCAAGAAACTGTCGTACTGCTTGTAATGTGGTTTTCATTCTTGGATGTGGAGTTGCACCCATTTCACCTTCAACCTTCCCTCTCTGCTTTATTATACTGAACATGCAGCACCTTTTGACCAGACATGACCTTTTCACCATACACGGTAAGAGTTTTCAGCAACATGCTGTTGACCATGATAGTGGTGTTTAGTTGATCCCCCGACCTACCGGTCCGCAACTACACCGTGCATGCCTTAGACGATTGAGACGAAAGGAATCAATATTCGGGCCAGTCGTTAAGGGCTTTTACTCCTGTCCTTTGTTATTTGCGACTTTGTAGAAGAAAGCATCGATGCAAGTTCATGGATGACGAGGATGACAAGGGATGAGATAGTAGTCCCTTGTTTCAATTTGTCCAGTATTACTACACTCTATTCAGTTGTAGAACCATTCACATATCTCGAACAACCTTGGACACGCCGATGTACTCCTACTTTCTTTGTTTCAGCACTCAAGCATCATTCTTCTTAAGTTTAATTTCATTTTGTCGCTAAACAAGCCACAAACTCTGTTTTATTTTTGTGGTAGTTTGTTTCACAATTTGTACCATATTTTTTCTTTAAAAAATGAAGAAATTTACTTAGAGGACTTATCACACACGCACATTTTGGAACAACCATTTAGGACAATTTTTCAAGAAGCTGTAGGGTGAAGGGTTACCGTAAACAAAACTATACGCTCTGACGTTGGCCTCACCCTATCTTCGCAATAAAAAATTACTCGCCGATTTTTCTGATTCGGCAAACGAAGATTTAATATTATTTCTTTTATTCCGCTCACGCTTTTGTCGACGGTCGTTTGCAGAAATGGAGCACTATTCTGTTTAAAATATTATACACCATTAAAATATTATATTCCATTTCTGATGCGTTTGACGAAGCTGAAGCTGCCATCTTCACCGCCATCTTTTTTATGACTTAGGAAGCCAAAGAATCCCATTGACTGGAATTTCAAGCAATTTTTTCAACTCACTGGGAAAAAATTGTCCGGAGCCGTTGTTACGGTAACTTGGTAGAGAAAATGGTCGGAATGATTGCTTTCAAGGAAAATTGCTTTAATTACGTATACGTGTGATAAGGCCTTTAGGGACGTCCCTCGCATAAATACTGCATGACGTAGAACATGTTCCTCTGTTTCACAAATCGAGTGTCATGTGAAGATTTATAAATGAATGAAAAGAATGTATTAATGATTGTAAGGTGATAGAAAATTTTGGTATATCCTTAGTTTTAATCTACTTCTTCTTCCTTAAAAATTTAAGAGGACACAGTTCAATTCAATTAACAAAAATCAGTCAAAAAATCAAATTCAATTCTCTTAGCCTGAATTATCCTATATCATTTCTTTAATCTCACAAAATTTGTAACCCCAAAGTTTAAAAAACGCAGAGTTATAATAACTTTTATGATCGTTTTTATTCACATCCCGATGGCAAATCAAAACTTAAAACTGACTTATCTCAGAAAGATAAAATAACTAGTTTGTCTTCATTTAAAATGATAAGGCTTTTTTCTTAGTGTGCCAAATTCTTTGATACTTTTTCTAACTATTGCTAATAATACATGTAACAAAAGTTGGTACGCATTTTTGAATCAAAGAGATACTTATTAATTTTAAAAATAATTGAATTTATATAGAATTTATACATTTTGTAAGGTATTTTCAAAAAACATTCATAAAAACATAAAAAGAAGTTTTCTGCAAATACCTATCATGTTGTTACAAAACCCATACTGACTTCTGTTATACATATTTTGACGTACTTGTAAATTAAATTTCATGTTTGAACATCACATTTTATAGGAGAATAAAATTTCAAAATCCCTTCATAAATTTTAAGTTTTTCCTTAAAAATTTAAATGGTCGACTTTTTATGAAATTTCGTGCTTAAATTCTGTTTTAAGCAATACATACACATAGAGAGCAACCCAAAACCTTTTTTTAAATTCATTAAATTCAAAAAAAAAATTGTGTAAATCGTACCACGTTCCCCTAAAGATGAATGTCAAATTACGAAGAAACGGTTTTGAAGAGAAAGAAATAAAAATGGGGGCACACACACAATTTATAAGTTAGTTTAATTTCTTTTTTAAAAAAATTAACCTTATTTCATTGATTTTTGACATTTCGCTAAGTTTATGCATCAAAAGACATTTTAAAAACAGGATTAATTTTTTACATGAACTTTTCCAAATTATTAAAATATCAAAGAGTAATACAATTTGAAATGGAAAAACAGCAAATAAATAAATAAATAATTAAAGTAAAATATGAAGGAAAGTAGTTAAATGTATTACCAAGATAACCTGCATAAAAGACACTAAGTGAATATAGCAGACAGAAAATTTGTCGTTATATTTCTATAACTCTTTTCTGAGAACTCTTTGATTTTCAAACATATGTTGCAAAAGTTAAAACTTGAGACAAAAGAACGAAAAGAAAATATATATCCTCCGTCCCATTCTCATACTTACTTTTCCCGAGAGCTCTTTTGTTGTTCTTAATAATTGCTTCATTTCTGAGAGGGAAGGTCACGGGGGATTACCTAGTTTGTTTCCTTCTTTAGTTCGTTCGTCGCTGCATCTAATCCTCTG
Organism: Trichonephila clavata; assembly: GCA_019973975.1. Lineage (NCBI taxonomy): Eukaryota > Metazoa > Arthropoda > Arachnida > Araneae > Nephilidae > Trichonephila > Trichonephila clavata. The sequence continues at coordinate 19,075 of BMAO01019440.1, forward strand.
GCAGACGTTCTAGAGGGGAACTGGGGATTAGGCCCTTTGCGAAGACGACAAACTAGTCGTTAAACTGATCATGACACTACCGTATTTTATGTCCGCTTCGGTGGATTGCCTCTCACTCTTTTGGAAAGTCTGGGTATTATAGTTGACTTGCTCCAAGCATCTTAGAGATTAGAGTTTTCATAGAAGAGCAGCTATGCATGGGCTTCGGAATGGCAGTTAGGAAAGTCTTTAACAATTAAAAAGATTAAAAGGATAAGAAAAAGTTCTGATGTACATTAAATGCTTTTAGTGTTGCATTTGCATATGGAATGCTTGAAGATTATATTACAGTCCCATTAATTAGGGTTTCTTTCAGATTCCCTGAGTTCGTCTACCGTTCCAACACGCATTTTTAACACAAAAAATAAGATCGAAATTTACGATTTATTTTATGCATTATAACACGGGTCTGGCATATTAACCTCCCCTGCTTCAAAAGGCAGTTACAAACAAACAAAACAAGGTACAGAGAAAAGTCTTTTATTGGTGAACAACAAATACAATGCCATTTTACATTAATTGGTTTTAAAAATTATGTCTGATAATTTTTCTACAGTGCCGTTCTACAATGGTGACACATTCATGAAGTCTTTCCCGAAAGTTGTCCGTAGTTCTTCATGTAATTTCCAGTGGAATGGCAGCCACTGTCTGGATGATTGCCTCTTTTAGTGCTTTCAGGGCTGTAGGACGTTGTTTGTACACTTGGGGGTTTTCTTCTGCCCAGTAGAGAAAATTTTGTTTATTCACAGTGTCTGACAAATGAAAAAGTGGGCCTCGTCAGACGAAATCAAAACAGCGCTAGGTGGAATGTTCTGAAGAACTTTCGGGAATGACTTCGTCAATGTGTCACCATTACAGGAAGCCATTTATCGGACACAATTTTTAAAACCAATTGATGTAAAATGACATCGTGTTTGTTGTTCACCAATAAAAGACTTTTCTCTGTATCTTGTTTTGTTTCTTTGTAACTGCTTTTTGAAACAGGGGAGCCTAATATGCCAGACCCTGTAATAAGATTCGTTATCTTTTAAGGTATGCCATTTCTCAAAACTCCATCATTTAAGAAAGTGTCTTTTACACGCTTCACAAAAGTGAACTGCTGTTTTTCTTCCACACTTAACTTTTCTGTTTGATAAATCATACAAATGATTTCCCCCCTTCCGGATTAGATATTTAAATGTGCAATTTTCCATCAAGTCTCTTTCTTCTCCAAATATTGTTTTGACGATCGTTCCAAGCTTTCTTAGGA
>BMAO01019441.1:0-43226 GCA_019973975.1 Trichonephila clavata
TCGAAGTTTAGACAGTAATCCATCTGAAAAATGTCCTTTCTGATTTTAAATGCTTTATTTACAACAGAATTTGAGTAGCCATCCTTTAAAATCCTTAAAATTTCGTTCCGGGTTTGAGAATCTAATTTCGGAGCCATAATTTAACGGCTCCGAAATTAGATTTACTAATAAAAATAAATAGATTGGCAATTTAAACGTTCATTTTTAAAAATATACCTGGTAGTAAAGTGATTAAAATAGAAGAAGATCTAACTTAGAACTCTACAAAATTTACAAACAACCTGATATTGTAAAATTTATCAAATTACAGAGACTTAAATGGGCTGGTCATCTGGCTAGGATGAATGAAAATCGTTGCAGCAAGGAAATCTTTCTGGCAAAGTCCATGGGAAATGGACCTCTGGGCAGACCCCCGTTAAGATGGATTGACTGCGTTGAAAAAAAAACACATAATATTTTAAAGGTCAAAAATTGGAAAACAGTTCCCAAAAGTAGAGATGCTTGGAGAAAACTTCTGGAGAAGGCCAGGGCCCAACCATGGAAGTCAAGCCATTGAAGAAGAAGAAGAAAGTGATTAAAATATACCATAAGTAGTTGTATGCTTTTAAAATCGGTCACATTAATTTTGAATCAACCTGTAAAGATATTTTCCTAAAGTAAATATTTTTCTTGACCCTCTCCCCTGAGTTTAACATAATTATTATATCATTTGAAAAAAGATCTTTATTTATCCGGATTGGTCTAATAAAATACAAACGACTTAACGCTCAGAACTTATCATTCGGTGGCAAGATTTGTAGCCGATCTGGGAATGCGACAAAAAAGCAATGAAAACGTGAATTTCTACAGAACACTTTCTTAAGTACAAAAACCCATTTGAAATGGCAAAGATATATCCGATCAAATACTTTATTAAATTTTTGAGTAGAAAAGTTGGAACAATAGCTTAAATTTGTCGTCGAATGCATGCTGTGCATGAGTAAACGCATTTCCAACGAAATTGTTGAAAGGAAAGGAAAATGTTTCCATCCTTTTATGCAAATTCATGCTTGTCAAGAGGGCTCATTTATTTTTTAATTTAAGGAGATATGCGGTCGCTAACCTTTAGAGCTCCATGAACTACTAAGTATATATTTTTTCCTATTTTGCAGATCTTTAATACGAAGTTATAAAGAAATGTAAACGCATTTAGATAATTACATTAAAAAATCATTTTATTAATGTAAAATGCACCCATTAAAGGTAGAAAGGTTTTTGAGTAATTATATGTATTAGAAAAATAATAAATTATTTGAGTTTATTTAAGTATTACACATTTTTAGTGAACGTTTCATTTTCTTCTACGGATCACCAGTTGGCGATCGCTAAATTAGAACCCACAGTAATTGTCTAAAAAATGTTGCTTTTTATACTTGTTATTTCCCCCCCGAATGTGAGTGTTTATTAAAGATACCCTATAAATCTACGAAAGAGCTATTGGCGACGGATCGTGTAATTTTGAATCAGAGTCAAGTGATGAAGGTCAAGGGTCAAGTGATCAAACGAATCAAGGTACAGCATCTGAGCTGGCAACCCTCTCCAAACTGCCGCTAGACGAAAATGAAAGGACTGTGAGCCACTACAGATTAAACGAGAATCAGTACCTCTACACGATTGGTCTTTAGTGGCACTAAGACTCAAACTCACTCCGGCCAATCGGGCTAGTGTCCATGACCACTAGACTACTGCGGCCACGAAACCATTCTCGATTTTCGACGCATGGATTGAACTAAATCGCGTTGTTGTTGTTTCTAATGCCACCTGCCCGACTGTGTCAAATAGAGGCCCATGAAATTCATCATGGCAAGGGTCTAGATGCACGCCTGTCGTTTTAGCTTTGAGCACCGTGCAGGTGAAAGTACGATTTGGCTCGGTTCATACACGATAGATGGCGACACCACCTATCTCCACCTCCACAATTTAGGCACGGAACTGGAGAAGAGGGAAATATTCTCCAGGTCCCTGCAACTGCGGTTGCTGCTACGACCACCCACAAGACTTTTGGACCCACTGATTTAACGAACGCGTACTCCGTGTGTACTCGGAGGGTATTTGGTGACATTGGGCATTGAACCCAGGCCTTCCGGTCTGGCGTCCGATGCTCTAACCACTAGGCTACCCACGGCCCAAACTAAATCGTATAATGGTTGACTGTATGTTAATGTTGCACTAAGAAAGGACACAAGACTATTGGTGATAAAATAACCTCGTTCAAGGGACGAGGATGACACTTGAGGAAATAAAGAGGTAACAGAGCATAGTTTAGCATAACAGTTTTAAACGGGATTCCTCGGACGTTCGTAAAGTACATTGCATACATGGCAATTGTATGATTATGGATGGAGAAAAGGCTTATTGGTGATTACATTAACTTATAACTAAATAGTGGTAATTATAAGGACCGGAAATGTAACTCTCATGCTCCTTATCAACTACAATTGATTTTACGTGGTAGGTAGAGGGATTCACATTGCATTCAAAGGTCAAAATAGGCAGGACACGTGATAAGATAAGAGTCACAAAAAAGATAAGATAGAGTCTTTGTGGCCAGACCATATGGTACTAGAAAAAGAGGAAGATCAAGACTCAGTTAGATCGATTGCCTAGAAAAAGATCTAAAAACTATTAATGTCAGAAGCTGGAAAAGTCAGGGCAAGAACAGGTCATCCTGGAATGGAATTCTTAGAAAGGACAAGGTCCACCCTGGGCTGTCGTACGATTGAGGAAGGAAAGAAGGTAGAAAAATCTGAAATCAAACTTGATGATGATTGAGGAAAACAAGTTTGAAGATAAAGAAAAAAATAAACCATCCAAAAGATTGTTAACTATCTGCCTGCCAATATTGTCGTGGATATAAAATATAAAGAAGCTAGTGATAAAATCCTCAAAGTGTTCAAACGAGAGCCAGAATAGGAGTTCATAAAGGTTTTTCATTTTGGTTTACACACACAAGAAACAAAGCATGCTACTTTTTGTCGGATGGATTCTATGGATGGTAATAGATCTGGTGACGGCAGATAGAAGCGTACACAGTGATGAAATTGTATACCAGCTTCTTTTAAATTTACTCTCCCCTCCCTTCTACTTGATAAAGTTTTGATTTAGATATACCGAATAAAAAATTTTTTTTTTGCCGGAAAACGAGCTAAAAGTTCTTACTTCCATATACGATTATCTACAATACACATATTTAAAAAAAAGGTAAAGGTTCCTGGAAATTTTATCTTCAGAGAGGTGAAAAAGTTCTCATTCTATTGCTGTGGTAGAACTGGGCATATTTAATAAAAAATTCTAAAGAAGTAAAGAGACAACGCAGAGGAAGACACAATATGCTAAGATTCCATTTATCAGAATTCAGTTCGAGGATAAGTTCAAATCATTATCACCAGTCTTTGCTTATCGTCATGGAAGACACAGAAAAAGTTGCGCCATGTTGAAAAAGTTGTCGAAACTTTGAGGGTGGTTATGGGTAGACCATAGGTTCTCAACGTGGGCGTTTGAGGCTTTCAGGAGGGCGTTGAGATGGCAAGGAGGGGCTTAGTCAGATTAACCAAAAAAGACTAAAAAAAAACACGCTGATTATGTACTTACAAAAGCAAACTTTAATACTGTTTAACTTATGTTGATTGTATGCATTTAAATCATTTCTATATCACATGTACGAAAATTCACATATTTCGGTAGTTCGGGACTGGATGAAAAACTGAACGATTACATTACATTCAGATCTACAGTAAATTGAATGATATAGTGTATTTTTTAATTTCTGTAGCGCACCTGTTGTCTTTGTCTGTGAGCAGTAGGAAACATGTTTCGTCCACTGCATTTCATTACGTATATTATTGAAGAAATATAATTAAATATGTTAACCAGGAATTAACGTGATTCTTTAAAGGCTGAAACTGTCAATTTATATTTATTTTCAAAGCAATACTTTATTATGAATTACTTCGTATCATCAAAACATCAGTCTTTATAACAGATAAAACTTTTTTTATTCCACTCTTTTAAATGAAGAAGAAATTCAGTAGCGTTTCAATTCGAACAATATGACTAACCTATATAACGAACAATATAACTAATTCGACAACAATCTATGACTAAAATATATAATATTACACATTTAAATATATTTGTGGCAATAGATATTTCAGATTCGCAAGTAAAAAAATTGGGGCTTTAGAAAAAAAATTAAAAATATATTATTTTAGTAATAGGATATTTTTTCAAACAACTCTTGTTTTCACCTTGTATTATGTACACTCTTATTTCTCTAGAGTAGAGGGGGTGGTATTGAAATATTCATTAGAAAAGAGGGCGGTATCGAAATATTTACTAGAAAAGGGGAGCCAGCTCTAAAAAAGTTGGGAGCCTATGGGGTAGACTCACTTGAAACTTCGTTACTATTCTTCTGCATTCCTTAAGTGTTCTTTTAAGTATATAAAGCATCCGCAATTTTTCCGATACAAGTCCATGTTTCATTTGCGATATCCTTCTAAGTGAATTATTAATTTTTCTTCCCTGCATGAATTGAATATACAGTTTATACATACTCAGATTAAATATATAAATTCTGCAAGAAACGTTTAGTTAATGCCGCACATAAACACACACCACTAAATTGAAAGATTTATTACCACATAATGGTTGGAATCGTTTAATAAAACCGCATTTTATCCTATTTCACTTAAAAAAAAAGTTTTTTAAAAAAGGAATAGTTCAGAGTTAATAACATAGATGGCGTTTCTTGTGTTTTAAATGAGATATATTTTTAAGTTTTTCAAACCCACAGGTGCTTAATACACCAGTGGATTACACAAGAATGGGGGTTTCAAACAACTTCCATACAGCAAAACATTTTTAGCTTAAAGATTACATCTCAGCATTTTCATCTGGATGTTTTTTTTATGTAAATCCTTCCCATAAAAGTAATTCGTATACGTCATTGTAAAACGCAGCTACGATTTAATACTACAAGTCTAATACGCGATAATAGTATATCATACTTTCATTGAACTCTCTTAATAAAAAAACATGTTTTAATAGAATAAAAAATAAATTCATAGATAAATTTTCATGGCTATAAAATGTAAGGAATATTCCACATATTTAATGATGTATTTTAAGATATTTTGAGGCATTGTTTTGTATTTTCTTCTTCTATTTATAAAATTCTTGAAAGAGACAATTATGTAAAGAACACAAAAAAAAAGAAGGAAAAAAAGAAACTCCAGAGAACTTTCTTTAAAATAATAAAGCATTTCCAATGAAAGTGACACTATATAATTGAAGGAAGAGAGAGTTTCAAGACAATTCGTTGTTGACGGAAAGGTTGTTTGATTCTAAACATTGTAATAATAATTTAAAAAAAGAAGAGCTTTTCATCTTTTATTTTTTTTAAAACTAAAAGATGTTTTCACTGAAATGATTGCGAAGCAAAGAATTCTCGTAGCAAGTAAAATTATTGAATGCTTCTCTTCCTGTGGTAAAGATAACGGACAATAGTAAGCGACATTCATTCAAAAAACTCTCTCAAGGTATTCAATAAAATACGGAAAGAGTGAAAAAGATAGGGCAGTGTAACATTGAACCCTCTTTCATAGACTTTTTATTTTAAAGTGTTGATTTTTTTCCTCGCGCTAGATGTATAATAATGTTTAAACGTTTTTATACTCTGCGTTTCATAGTCATACGCATTATGTTATTCATTCTTAAGAAATTACTACTCTACAACTGAAACTTATTTTTACAAATGGCTGCAATTTCATTTGCATTTCGAATAATATAGCGCACTTCTTTCCCCTCCTGTTCTTCAATCGGCACAGGCGACAGCCTTCTATTGCATCAGTGATTGCTCTTTCTTTCACTGAAGATTGAACCGAGTTGTTTTCCTGTTCAATCAGGCGGTGTGTGAAAGCGAGTCTGGGTTAGTAAAAACCGACCGCAGCCATTAGTTTTTATCACTTTTACTTTCTTTGTTATTCTATCATGACTATAGTTATCCTTAGGTATATAACTATTTTTTGTATATTTTTGTTAACACACACACACACACACACACACACACACACACACACACACACACACACACACACACACACCACACACACAACACACACACACACACACACACACACACACACACACACACACACCACACACACACACACACACACACACCACACACACACACACACACACACACACACACACACACACACACACACACACACACACACACACACACACACACATCTATATATCTTGTTCAAATTTTCAATCGTTAATAAATTACTTTCCATTCATCCATTCAAGTTCAAACACATTTTTTTAAAACTTGTAGTGAGTGTCACTGATGTTAATACAATTTTTATCAAATATTAATTCATTAATTAAATTAAAAAATAAATAGTTACAAACAAAAATAATAGCCCAACAGCATACATAGAAAGGAAAATTGATTGTTGTGTCCTTATAGCGCAATGGATAGATTTCTTTTTTACTATATTATTTTATTAGAACAATTGAATTAAATTGATGAATAAATAGTAACAAAAAATAGTCCAACACCATATATAGAAAGGAAAATGGTAAATCGCTTTCTATGTTGTCACTTAATATTGTGATTCTGTCATATGTATATACATATTTATATTAATTGTAACTATTTAATAAAAGTAACTAAAATTAAACTTTTCTTTGTTGACCTAAGTAGGAAGTGACTTAATTTTTTTTCTTATAGTACTTGTTTTAAAGAAACTGAGTCCATGGTCGATAAACCTTTGGAGAGAAGAGCCAAGTTGTAGGAAAAATAAGTAATATAAATTTTTTTTAAAGTCAATTCCTACTTAGATCAACAAAATTTTTTTTTATTTACTTTTTATTAAATAGTTACAATTAATATAAATATGTATATACATATAACAGAATCACAACATTAAGTGGCAATTAATTTTTTATTAATTATCAATAAAGTATCGTATTGTCATCCAAAACAATCGTGTATATAAAATTTCAGCTCAACTGAATGCTTTGAAACGTGAGGAAAAAAAATCTTTTTTAAAGTTTTGACCCAAGTCGCTAAAAATGAAGCTAACGTGGCTGTATCTGTAATTTTTAAATAATTAATTCCAGTCAGTAATTTTTAATTAATTATAATTAAATTATTGTATTGTTACCCAAAACAATAGAGTATAAGAAAAATTTCAGCTGAAATGAGCGCTTTAAAATATGAGAGAAAAAAACTTTTAAAATTTGGACACAAGTCACCAAAATGGTTGCTAAGTCGCCAAAAATAATGCCAATGAGGCTGTATTTGTAATTCTTTGAATAATTAGTTTTAATCAATTAATTTTTATTAATTATAATTAAATTACTGTATTGTCATCCCAAAATAAGTGTGTAAATAAAATTTCTGCTCAATTGAGTGCTTTAAAATGCATTTTATTAACGATTGAAAATTTGAACAGATAAATATACAGAGAGTGTGAATTAATAGTAGGAATTGAACAAGAGATATAAGATCCCTTTACACTAAGAACCAAATACGCGCGCAGGAGGAGAAGAGGAGTCTCCGGCGGCAGTTGTGATCAAGAGTGTTGTACCTCCATTATCATTTTATTTTTAATATTTAAATAAAGCTTTTTTCATACACGAAAAGTTACATTTTATCCACTTCTTCCCCTAAAAACTTTCGAAGATAATTTTTTTTTTCTGTGACTCAATGCAAAGAGAACATCCATTATCAAAATATCTTAATATTGAGCATTAAATTTTCAAGTGTCGTGAAAATTTTTTTTAATGAATAATACCGTTTGAATTTTATTCTGAAATTTCATGTTTATACTAATAATCTACATTGATCTCGATTGTCCCTGCATGTTAAAGTCATTTGAACTATATTTTTACTAGCCGTGAACATGTCGCAAAATACGGAGTGTTATTTCTGTTGAGGGTTTATGTGTTTCACGTGCTCATATTCGAAAGTATTCCCTAACTCATGTATTCAAATAAAGTAAAAGTCACTGGAAATCATTTAGAGGAATGTCTTCCCTTGGCACCATTTCTACCAATAAAATGAGACTTTTGCTGCTATAGAACTAATTTTAATATTTTCACTGATACCCTATATATATCTTGTCATGAAGAACAATTTGATATATAAATGTTAAGACAGTCAAATGTTTATTTTAGACGCAAATAAGTAAAGTCTTTCAAATAGGTAATTATAAAGGAGAAAGGGGAAAGAAAACAATTTTTTAGTAAATATAATTATTTAAATAATTCATATTCCAGAAGTCTGAATAGTCGCATGCAGCTCGCGAGCCTCGGTTTGCTGACTCCTGATTTAGGTTAATGTTAAAAATATATAAGAATATACGATATACTTTACTTCTTTTAAAATCATTAAATTGTAAAAACTATTAACTTATATTTTTACACAGTGCGACGGATCTATAAGCATCCTTTATCCAAACCTCTTGGGAAACCTTTGAGCTATCAATTTGAAATTAATCACAACCAACCCTTTTGAAGAAGAAACCTTGATATGCAGATTAGGTCGGTTATATATAGTCTAGGTTTTTTAGCTAGTTAGATGGACAGACGGAGTTATATGGAGATTGAGATATATAGAATCCGTCTACGAGGAGATATTGCTACCAATCAGGTATTAATATATTTGATAGCGCGTTTCAGGGATTAGATAGTTGAAGTTATTAAAGTGAAGATTGGATACCATAGTTAAATTATAACTCAGGTATTAAGAATAGTAGATTGATCCCAAGAAAGGAGGATCAATATATAAGAAGCCTTCTCATAATTCGCTTCTCTCATGCTTTAATCTCCTATTGCTCCTCTAAGGAACATTTCTTATAGTTTGAATTCATAGAATTCTGACTGTTGATATTTTGTGTGTTTAATAAATAGTTTGGTTGAATACGGCTAGTCATCCTTCACTTTCTCCCACACCTCTAGGTGGGGCTGAGGGTAGACGGTAAGTACCAGCATGCCTTGTACTATTTATACCTCATGATTAGAGTATTAACAATGCTCTTTTTATGATTTTGTGAGCTTTTCAAGAACTAAAATTTGTTGTAATTGAACGACAGAAACATATGATGCAATGCAACATTTATTTAAACAAAACAAACTATTTACAGGCCAGTTTTCATGTCTCAGTTTAGAATCCGTATCTGGGGTATCCCAATCCTCCCAAAACAGCACTGGTCAGACCATAGTCGTGTCCGACGGGAACTGCGGCCAAAGGAGCTACGTATCCATGATGTCCGGCCAAAGGGGCTGCGTGTCCGTATCCGGGATGGGCATCAACCACTACGGTTTTAACGACTGGGACTACTTCATATCCGTGAGCGGGATAAGTAGCATGAGCGTAGGGAGCGTCGGAGATCAAGTGAACGGCGGCGGGGTTCTGGTTGGCGGTTCCGGGTTCGTTGGTCTTGACCTGAGCTCTGAAGCCACCGTGGTCGGCGACGTAGTTGACCTGTCGGCGGATGCCTCGGGCATCGGTGAATCCGTAGCTTCCCTTGACTGCATGTCCGTCTCCGGCCTCCTCTCGGTGCTGTTCACTGTGGTGGTCCTTCACGCTGTATCCGAAAGCGTAGGGCTGGGGAGCATGGTGCTCTACGTGATGTACTGGTACGTGCAACTGAAATTTTCAATTATTTTGAATTGATTTTTCATTAAATGCAGTTTAAAACTTATATATTTATTGATGTTGCATTTGCAGGTTAATACATTTCCTTTTATGTTAATTAAGTACTGTTAAGTATTTAAAATCACGAGAAGAAAGAGCAATAACTGTGTGTAGTTTTAGCGTATCCTGAAATAACATTATTCCCTAGAGTCATTTACAGGCTATTTGTTGCAATAATTTTGAACCCCTGTCCATTATTAAGAGACGAGGACGATACACGACCTGATTCTCATTTTTTAACAACAACCAAAACTATTGAGGACTTTAAGCAGGAAGGGTCTAGTTCAGTTTTAAATACAATAACCTGAGTGGAGGTAGAGCATTTAAAATCCCCTACATGCAAAGACCTCAATAGTCAAAGAAGATTCAAAGGTTGTATACCGTCGTGTAAGCTATTTGTAATCTAGCAGAAGATAGTGAGAAACATCTAATTGAAAACTATTTCTAAGCACTCAAATGAGAGTAAGCATAGTGAACAATAAATGTTTGCATGCAATAGTGTCTGCTCGATTTCAACCCAAAACAAAAAAATTGTAGTTTAAGAAGAAAAGAGAGAAAGTATACTGGCCCTTACTTTTAGCATTAGTTGTTATCATATTCAAATCGAGATTTACGAATCATGGCAATGGTTATAGAAGCGGTGACATATCTTCATTATGAGTTAGTTACTCATAGAGAAAGTTTATCTTAGATCTAGATTCTTGAAACAAATATGTGGATTTTAATTCAATGCAGTTTAGAAAATTTTCCAAAAAAATCTGTCATTATAAATCGAAAAAATTGTAAAAATTCCGCTCAAATAAAGTCGAATTTTTAAAATGCATTGCCTAAAAAAGAACAATGAGTATAACGTTTCTACATTATAAGCAGTTAAGGTTTTTTCACAGTGTTATAGTTCCCATTTCTTTCTTTGTTTTTGACTCCTCAAAATGAGTCAATAGAGTGGCGTGGTTGGTTTGTCGCTGGCCTTCTGCACCCAATGTTGCGGTTTTGACCCTGGCCCAAGTCGGTGGATTTTCGTTATGCAGAAAATCGACAGCGGCCATGTTGTATGATTATACGGCATATAAAAGATCCCTAGAGTGTCTGTTTGGCTTGGGCGCTCGTGGCAAAATTAAATCCTGGTACAAGTTCTTATCGTCAGAGCTCAGGTGCCTCCCTCTGTGGAGGAAACTGTGCGTCAAAATTACATGCGGCGATTGGTATCCGCCTATACTTCGCCGCACTAAAGAATGATACCAGCTCTTGGGGATGTACTAGGTCTTCAATGGTAAAAATACCAATCCGCAGCCAATTGGATGAAAAAAATCTGTGTCAGGACTCTAATAGCTGGCAATAATACATTATTGTGAAAAAAGTTACGAATGATTTGATATTTGGTTTCAACATAACACGAAAATTTCACAAGGTTATAATTTAAGGATTCTAAGTTTCTTTTATGTATTAGTTAAATAATTTGTAAAAGAAATCTTTTTGAATAATCTGGCCGAGAATAAACTTGTTTATTTTATCTTGATAAATTACCCTGCGTGTATTCTTAAGTAAAAATAGAAGGTTGGGACTATAGAATCTATGTAACAAGTCACGTTTGCATTTATAATTGTATTTTATAACTGAGATTTGAGTTCTTATATGAAGCTTTCTTTTCAAAAATACTACCTTTAAACTCCATTTTATGCACGTCTACAGAAGGTAATGAGTAATCTAATATTTTCCTTTAATACAATGCATTTTATTCGATTGTTTAAACATATTTTTGGCATGATATTTTAATAGACTTAAATAAAAAAGTATATTTTTAAAGTAACACTCTATTGCAAACTTTGTAAATCACTTTACTCCATAGAAAATGAACAGGCAATACTTACGGGCAGAAGGGATGCTGCGGCGATGCCGAAAAAAGCAAGGAAAACGATCTAAAAAGAAAAGAGATGCATACATAATGTTATTGCTAATGAGATTATTTTGTTTATGGATAGAAACGGAAGTACTGAATTAGTTTTAAACGATTTTTTTATAAATAACATTTACAGTTATATCTTAATTATTTTTTAATTCTAATGAATAACTTTTTATTATAATTTTTTAAATTATTTTTAATTTTAATTAATAACTTTTTAGTATTATACTTTTTAAAATTTTTCTTTATTTTAATTAATATTTTTTAAGCACTGTTACATAAGTTCTAAATTTAGGATTTCTATATAATATTATTGAAAGTGATATATCGTTAACTATTGTAGTATTTGATTTCATTCCTTAGTAATAAAAACAAATAAGAAACTGCAAAATGAATATTGGCCTAAATTAAACAGTAGAAAAATTGATTTATTAATTGAAAAAAAGATATCACTTATGTAGTATTTAATACAATTTTATAAGACTGACTGAAGAGAGATACCACAATCGAAAAACAACTATTGTATCCAAGTATCAGAATAATTCACAATATTATACTCAATTGCGAAAGATTTTGAAGTTTGACGATGAATGCCGTTTTCTTTTAAGAGTTTAAACTAAAATTGCTTTTAAAATTATCGCATATTATTAGTAAAAAATATAATACAGAAAAGTGATGGAATATTTTAAATTAACATTTAATTAATAAAAAAAAATACAATTTAAGAGCACGTGAAACTGTCAGTGGCAAGTGAAATATATGATTAAAATCCGAAAGAAATGAAAGAAGATGGAATATTAAGTTTTTCGACTTATGTAAAGGTGCAAAAGAGAGAAGTCATTAGATTAGGTTATGATTTATTTAAAAATATTATTTCTCAGTGTAGATATTTTTAAAATTCTAATGAAAGAAATGCGTGGGAGATTCCGTTTCTGAAGAATAAATCAATTTGAAAATGGAATCAGCTAGAAAGAGAATGGAGAAAGGAATACACAGATAGCTTTTGAAATATTTAAAATAAACTGTAATAGATTAGTTGGTTTTGATAGAAATATTTTCTAAGTTATACTTAACCATCATTTTTTAACTTAATTAAAATTTGAAAATTAATCTGAATTTTAAAAGTTTATACCTAAAACAGATAAAGATGAAGAAAAGAAATTCAGTTTATTATAAGTAAAATTTAAGCTATATGTAGTAAGAGCAATTCACTTTAAGAAAAAGTGAAGTATACTGAGAAATAAAAAAAAAACCATGCTTACTTTAGAAAACATGTTGATTGTGGATTGTCAGGTGGTAGACAAACTGTACCCACTCTAAGCAGAGGATGTGTTTTTATACTTTGCATCAAGTGCCACAATCGACAAGAAGTTTGTAAGCCGTTCAGATTACCTTTCACGCCTGAATAATTCTAGATTAAATGTAACGTTTTTTCGGAAATGCTTCCAGCCAAGATTGTTCGAGAATCGGCATTTAAAAGTCAAGGTTGCCGTCGGAAGGAAAAAGTATTTCATTGCCAAAACAAAAGGAATGGTAATTGTTGATTGTGTCAAATAAAAATAAGCAGAAAAAACGATGAAAATGATATTATTTTTCTTTTACTTCTTGTTGAGAAAATCTTCAAGGGAAATAATTTGGTTCTTAATCTCATAAATTTGTTGCTTATATAAGAAATTGAAATTCCTAGTGTTAAATGGGTAGAAATAGCTTTTAAATGGACCGATTTCGATTGAAAGGCATTTATAAATAGTTCGATTTCTTTAATATTACAGTTAACGCTTTGATGTGAAACACAGGAAAGCGGGAAATAAATTATAAAAAGATTAATTTTTTTTGTTAAGAATTACTAAATTATAGTTCTAAATTAATGTTTTATTTCTTTATTTTTGTGAAAAAATATGAAAAAATATGTGCATAGAGTTGTTATATTTTTAGTAAAAGATATATTGGAATTCCAATCAAAAAGTCGAACCGCAAAAATTTCGCACTTCATTTTTCAAAGTGCAAGACTTCAGTTATTTACAAAGCACTTTTTTCAAGCTCATTGGCATCCCCCCTTTGAATGTCAATTAACGACTTCTGCTTCATTTCATAATTTATATAGAGTAACTGTGGTAAAAGAAAGATACAATTTTTTATTCATAGCACAAATATTGAAATTTTTTTTTTCTCTATCAATATGCGTATTTACACTTGACTCATTTTCATTGCTGGAAGTAAATTGGGTATTTCATCTCTTTTTGTACATCGATTTTTTTTAAATTAAACCTAAAAACTGTTTCAAATAAACTTTGGAAATAGTGAATTGTTTTCCCCCCTTGAAATAAGTCAAAAAGATAAATTCAGTAATAAATTTTAAGCACATAGGGAAAAATCAATTTTCTTTTTCGAAGAGTTTTATATTTTTGGAAATAAATATTTATTTTGAAAGAACTTTGTTTACCTCACTGTGCACTTAGAGCAAATATATCGTTTTGTTATTTTAATTTCTTGCATATTTATTGGAAATTTAATATTTGTTTTATCGAAGGAAACATAATACGATTTCAGAGCAATTTTAGTTATTAGGAATCGCTTATTGTTCAGATTTGAATGATCAAGTATTGATTTTTCAAAATTAAACATTGAATGTATAAGTCAGTTAGGTTAAAAATAATAAAAGTTTGCATTGCTTTATATTTATTTTAATATTATTAACATTTTTTTTTACATAGATATAGCTGCAATTATTTGAAAATATGTTCAATGCTTATTCAAAGAGGGGTATATTTAAAAATTTCGTATTCTCTTCGGTATATGAACTTGTATTTTTTAATTCTAAAAAAATGGATAATATAAAATTCGATGGAAAAAATCAACTTGAATTTTACTTAAATTGCGCAAAAAGAATGTGAATTTGAGGAAATATTGAAATTAGGAAGAAAAAGAATAAAAATAATCGCGAAAAATAATACGACTAGTATTTTGCTTAGTCTTAAGAAAAGATAACATCTTTCTTTTTCCGTATACATGTTTAATTAATACGTTTTCAAAATAAAACCAAAAACCTTTTATTAATTATGAATCTAGTGTTTTGGACAATATTGTAAGCTCTACATTAAGATGAATAATATTTTAAACAAATGCTTAAGTGTGTTCTTTTAATATCAAACAATATTTCCAGTGTTTTCTTTCATTGACAATTTTAAAAAACATTAACTTTGATATATTTTCCTATTCATGAAAAAATTATTCTGTAGTTTTTATGGTTTGAGAATGAATGTTTTTTTAAAATAGGAAATAAGCATTTTGTATACATCAATGATAAATTTGCGTGTTGAATTATTTTTCTAGTTAAAATTTATTATTGTTGATTATTCCTTTAAAATCTAGAACTTATGCATCAAAAATTGCACATAGTATTTTCAATTAGCTTTACACTGAAACCAAAATTAATATATTTACTAGGATTTTTAATTCTATAGCTAAAATTTTGAAAGCAAACGTCGAAACATAAAAAGGTTTCATGTTTTAGAGATGATTAAACATAAAATTAATAAATTGAGCAAGGTAAACACATGATTTGGTAGCAATTTGATTTCTTTTCTAAGCAGTTATTTATTTCGGAGAAAGAATTACGCTACAGTTGATACTATGTAAATGGACTGATCAACAGGTTAAACAGATAAAAGCCTACTTGATTAATTGCTTATATCGAGTTCCAAATCTTTAAATAAAATATCAGTAGTAATGGATATCACTTCCTGTGTGCACTTGTTCATTATTTTTTAGTCCACTTATTTCCGCATAACATAGACAAAATATTTGGTGAGTAACGCATAATTTTGATTATTATCTCTATATGTATGCATTCAAACTAAGTTGTAAGTACATTTTTGAAGTTTTCTCTTTTTGCATGATTGCTTCTCACCCTGTGGAAACTCTATAGTGTATTTTCACTATTTTTTAAAAATATTATTTTTGATTTCAACTTAAATTTTAAGAAACAAAACTAATTATTCGCTTAATTTCCTTGACTGAAATCATGATGAGATAGTTAAGTAATTTGTTTACTAGGAACCTCATAATATTGAGTCGTGGGCGCTTGTTTCCGCGATGTTTCTAGGTGGTCACTCCCGTAAGTACTCTGCTCGCGCTCAATGATACTTAACTTCGGTGATCGGACGAGAATCGGAGTTTTCAGCATGCACGCAATGCTTTATGACAGAGATTGGGACCTTAGAAATAGCCTTTAAAAAGAAAAAAAGTAATTGCTTTGCTCAGGGGTATCTTTAAACTTGTCTCTAAGGTGATTAAATCATTTGCAACAGAATTTCCCTGAAATAGCGAAAGATATTTTTTTTTTCAAAAATATATATTAAACCAGTGTTTTTCAATCTGTGGGGTGCGCCTCCCTTTGGAGGCGTGATATCCCTAAGAGGGGGTGAGCATATTGAAAAGTTGAAAATAAAAGATTTAAAATAAATTTAATAGAAACAAAACAAAATACATTTTGACATAATAAAAATTAAATACACATTTACATTGCTATAATATACTTATAAATGTATCAATACTGTACAATGTTTTTGATAGTTAATTTATCAATACTAAATTAAAAATAACTGCATTCAATACATTTTTATTGTATGAAAATTATGATTGAAAATAGGTCGCAAATATTGATAGTTTGAGCACTGAATTAAACGCATATTCTTACAATCTCTCTTTTTTCTTAAGGATTTTATATCTGTGTTTGTAAAGAATGCAACACCATAAATGAGTCATCAAAATTGTATAAATAAAATGTAATATACAAACAAGTTGTATTGGTAGAAATTAATAAATAAATTTTCAAAGCCAAAAAAAAAATTAAGTTTACGAAATTAAATTAACATTAAGTTTACTACCACGCGCTGCAGTGGGGACTGACTGCTATACGACGCAGCATGGAGACAAACATGTGTTGAATGTTTGCTTGTGAAAAAGAATTCCATATTGTTTGTATGCTCACCCAAAGTTTGTCTTTAGAAGCTGTAGGATGCGGATTACGAGCGAGACGCCGACACTTTGTTCCCACCCTTTGTTCAATAGGTGACACATCCGGTGAATAAGCAGGCCAAGGAAGAAGTTGCATGTGATGGGCTGGAAAGAAGTCTTTAACATTCCTTGCAACATGTGGGCGGGAATTATCCTGTTGAAAGAAAGTTCCAGGGATGCCTAGAAGAAAGGGAATGATTTTGCGTTCTAGCACTTCACGGTCGTACCTGTTGCTATTCAAATTACCCTTAATTCGTAACAGCTGAGATAGTCCATCATACGAAATTGCACCCCAGACCATAATTTCGGGTTTTCGGCACCTATGATGTTCGATAATGTACTCTGGAAAGCAGCGGTCAACAGCATAGCGTCTAACACGAATGCCGCCATCATGGTTCCACAAATTAAAGCAGGATATGCCAGAAAAGACAACTTGTTCCCAATCATCCCTTCAAGCTCTGTGTTCATGAGCTCATTCCAGATGCAGCCGTCAATGGTTTGTGATGAGGGGGTCCTGTATAAAGGAATCCTTGCACGCAGTTCAAGAGAAATTCCCCAAAAAGGATTATTAGAAGGAGCTTAGATAGAACCGTCACAAATGCATCATTTTTTTTTGTTATAGAGTGTATGGATAATGATAGCATATTTCCAAGAATGAAATAAAAGGCATTCTTTTCAAAGTCTGTAGTCAAAATTTTAAACTTTTTTTTTGAGAATGCTTTAAAAACTCTTTGACGAGTTGATGGGTGACATTATATGGACCTGCAAATGATTTATGGGAGCTAGTGAGAGCGTTTTCTAATTCGTTCAAATTTTTTTAATTATGATATATTTTATCTTTTATTTTTCAGTTATAGCCTTGACTTTCCTAAAACTTCCCAGACAGCTGGATGAGCCAAAAATATTGCCAATGGAAGAACATATTTGATTCTATTCTGAAAAAGCTTATAGTAGTAACGATACTGTTGATATTATTTAGATATCCTTAATCTAAAAATCCTTTAGACTTTTAAAAAAAATTTTTTTTTTGAAAAACTGCTTTATAATGTTAATAAGAAATAAAATTTGTTGGCGACGGATACCTTTAAAAAGATTGCATGTGTATGTGTGACCTTTGATTATTTAATGCATGTTTGCACTTCTCATTCTATCATGGTTTTGTTTTCCCGGTTTGTTAGAGGATTTTTTTGTGAATAGATTAGCTCTTTTAGTCAATGTAGTAGTTATTTCTTCAGCAACCTCATCAGTATTTTCAGACCGAATCAATTCATCAGTAATATTTGCAAGGAAGATAAATTAACTGTTTTACAAATAAATCTATTGTAACCTATGGAGTTGCTGTTTGTTTATATTTGCTCTTGAGAGTACAATAGAAAAGTGATCACTGTTGTAAAAATGAAAATCATCTGCAAATATGAAGTACAGTAAAAGAGTTGAGATATGTTACTTGATTATTATTTAAAAGACAGATTGTTATGTGAAATAATTCTTTTTCTATTTGTCTTGCTCATGGATTAATGTTCTTATTTCTCCAAAGAGTTCTATGCTCAGCAAATTTTCTGAGCAATATGAAAAGTCTAAACAGATAATCAATTAGGAGAATAATGTTTGGGTGCAATCAGAGACGTCTTAAGGCATATGCCAACTAGGCCTGGGCCTAGGGTCTCCACCCTGGTGGAGGCCTCGTTTAGTTCTCGACTCAGCCTCAATAAGATCATGATTTGAATAACTTTAATGGTCAATTGTTATTCTCGGAAATATTCTCCGCAGATTAGGATTTTCAAACTACAAGTCAACTGGCAACAGTGACGGGACTGCGTCATTATATTATGACTTTTGTCCACGTCTAGGCATAGGCCTACAACCATAAACTATAATTACCCATTTAATCGAAATGCTGGAGATAGTAGAGAGGATTTGTGAATAGGTTTGAGAGAATGAGTGTCATGCATTTTTATTTGTTTCAGATAACCGTTTGTTCGAGTATTTTACAATGTGTGCTATAACTGTCTACTTTTAAAGGTCACAGATTGGGCCTACTTTTGCATTGGGGCCCAGGGTCATGAATAATTGTAAGATGTCTCTGGGACCAGGGCCTCAAGAATTCTCAAGACATACCTGGGTGCAAGTACAAGAGATAGTTAGTGCACACAAAGTTGGCTGAAAAAGGGAGTGCTGTAGGGGAAAAGAGTGATTCGTTCACACTCGTCGATACAATGAAGCAATACAAAGCTTTCCCGCTTTCAATACACAAGTAGCCGTAAGTGAAGAGCATAGCTTTCTCAATATCCTTTTAGTTGAGTCAGCTAGTGAACAGGAGAACGTGGTTTTTGAGGATTTAAGGGAGTGGAACAGCAGAGACCAGTTGACCACGTGTAAAGAGACCCTGATGATTTCTGTGTAAAACTAACTCCCAATTGTATGCTCCTTCTGTTAAGTGCGTCACAAGTTGACCCTAAGAGATAGCATTCTACTCTATCGAACCAAGAGTAAGGTCTTTATGCCACCGCAAAATAAAAGCTGTTTTGGATCACTGTCTTCTGTGTTGTTCATCTACAAATACATCCAATGTCATCTGCTCCAAGAGTTTTAAAAGCCACTGGGAACACAACCCTACCACATTCGAACGCTGTGTATTAGTGGAAGGTACCTCAAGGATTTGGAAGAGGCTGAAAGGCATTTTAAAGTGCCCTGGGCTGTCTATTGTTGGGACTAACTATTGACCAGCCAGGCTCGATTATGTGACCATGTCCGAACTAATCTAATTAGCTATAAAGGCTTCGCCTGTATCATAACGTCTTTATTATTAGTCGTCATGGTATTCCAACTATGAGAACAAAAAATGGAAACCGGTTGCAATTATTACATGTTTTACATAATAGTGTTGCCCAGAAAAATTGCGTGCTCCGATTGTTTGAGTGTTTTCGTTAATGCCACACAGTGGGGCAACACGAGTGCTGTGGGGGACGCGAGAACCTCGTTATTTTGAAACTTGATTAAGTGATGAGGATGACGCATGAGCTGGCATCCCCTCTTTAAACAACCATGGAAAATGTCGGAGAAGTAATAGGAGGAAAGAGCACTGCAGATTTTCCATGCATTATCCCCACTACACGGCACCAGGCACAGTGGCACCAGGGCTTGAACTCATGCACGACGTCGTATAATTTCCCCCCATACAATACCTATTTTTACCTGAAAAAAAGTTTTTGAAATATTATTACTTACGTTTTCTGAAAGAAACACAAAATTTTTTTTCTCAGGAAAAATTCTTTTAAAGAAAATTTTTTGCGAAAATTAAAACATAAGTGCAAGGAATGCGAAGGATAATGAAGGAAAAGTAAAATGATTTCTGAAACGGAATGCTTTTTAAAACAGTTAAGGGAATGACAAAAAGAAAAGTTCAGTCACTCGTCTAATCTTTTCAAGTGAAAAGAACTTTTTTTCCTTTTAATTAATCTCTGAATTGACCTCGAAAATAATTCTTTTCTTTTTCCAAATGAGCGATGTATTGCTGGAAGGTTATTAGACAAAAATAAAATTTAAAAATAGAATAATATACGTATAATTGCATACCGTAACATGTGTCAAAAGTTATGCAAATTCAGCGTGATATGTAATTAAAAGCTTTCTCTCTATTTCAATTAAAAACCGTCCTTCAGAAACTAACTGTAACCATGAAGCTCAATACTTTAAGATATTCATTACAGAACAGAACTCATCTAATAATTTCTAAGATTTTAACTCTTTAAGGGGTCTCAGGGGTGTTAAAAATGTTTCGAGAGCACAAAATATGAACAATTTTCGACTAGAAATAATTCTTTGAGGTTAAAATGAAATAATTTGATTCTTTTACACATTTTTTGTAAAGGAATAAAGTTTCAAAAAAGTATAAAATGTCTAAAATATAATCATAATTTTAAAAATAATAAGCACATAAATATAAGAAAAATTTTTGTAAGAAACAAATAGTAAGTTTTACGACGCGCATGATATTTTCTGAAATAATAATTCTAATTACTAGCAATAAGTTGATTTATAAAGTCAAATATATCCTTATTAGATGGTAGCGATTAGATATAAAAAGAATAAAAAATAATATTTTTAAAAAATAAAAAAAAAATACATTTTTAAAATTTTTTTCAAAAAATTTAATTTTTTTGAAATTTTTCAAAAAATTACAAATATGTAATACTATAAATAGCTAGGATTTAAAGATTATGATAGAGTTTATAATTCTGTAAAGTTTTATGCATCAAAGTATGATAGTTTTTTAAACGCAATACGCGTAAGTGAAAAAAACACAAACTGAGAAAAAAGGCTTTAAAGTTTTAAATTGAATTTGAGAAAATAAAATTTAAAACTTACATGCTAAAATGCTCCAGGATCATAGGATATGCCTTCCTGTTGCTCAAACAGCTCAATTTCTGTACTCTTTTTAATTTTTTTCTCTGCGAGCTTCAAACGATGACGTTGAGCTCCTCTTTCTTGACGTAAAGATTCGACGATTGTCACGTTCAGCCAGGGACACACAAACATTTTTGTTAATTTTTAAGCCAAATTTCTCTAAAATAGTAATAAGTATTTGATTTCCATCATTAAAAATGCTGGTTGCTAGATTTGCAGCAATCTGCAATCTGAAGGCTAGAATCAGCAAATACAGGCTTAATTACATCTCGAACAGCTTTCGCAACTGAGGGTTTGTGTTTATAATTTTGTAAATTATTATTAACTGTGGCATTATACTTACACTATGTATTTGGATTTGTAGGACAAAATCAGTGCATCGGTTCATCATCGGTGCTGCAAGAATGACTCCAAACAGCCCAAATGGCTTTCCGCATTTCTTTTACACAAGTAGAATTGCATCGAATAGCATTACCATAGTAATGCGCAAGCTTATCAATTAAACTATCAGTTAACCTACCTTTACCGCCTATAGTTTTACTATCAGATAATTTCTTCTTACCATATACTAATTTAAGCTTCCTAAGTCTTGTACCCATTCTCTTTTGCACATGGCCTACACATTCTATTTTCTGAATAAGATGGTCATCGCCGTATGGATTGTTTTCAGAAAGGGCATTAAATGTTTTTGTGTCGCCATCTCCTATGTAGTTCGAATATTTCAGGTTGTGAAGCTTTTCTGATCGATTAAAAATCCTCAACATCCCGTCAACCTCCATCTTACCAGCAGAGCCAGAATAATATTTTCTACGTGAAATCTTATGCGCTCTTTGCCATTTTTTGTACTTGATACCAAACTTTACCCATTTATAACTGTCGCTTCATTTGCAAAATGAGGACAACACTTCCCTATCCAAAACCTTACCTGTTTCGGCCCCATTAGAGTACATACTCCAATCAACGATGAATGTCCTCTCGTCTTCCAGGTCCCATCACCACTTACCGTTAAAATGTTATCAGGTAACGAAGAATTTTCTTCGACAGCTGCCCTGTTCATGCTTTCTTCGGCGACTTCCTTCATAACAAGTGAAAGTTTATTATTAATAACATCATATGATTTTTGTTCAACAGGATTAGGAAGACTCATTACGGAACAAAAGGTTTTTAATGACTCTAAACCTTGACCTATGCATCCCATTGCTAAAATAGATCTTCTGTTAATTTCTGGAGCATTATTTTTTTATTCCCAATGTTTTCACCAGCTTGAAAAAGTACAAATACTCCACATTTTTTACAATGTATTTCAAAATTCGAACATAAACCACGAGTGGATTTTTCATTAATTGTTAATGGTTTATGACATTTTAAACAGCATGATACTGACAAAATAGAGCTAAAGGTTTAAATAAAATCAAAAATACGATATTCTTTAAAGTTTTCACTTACCTTAACAAGATTTGACTTTAATGAAGTCTGAATTCCTGAAAGTTTTTTACTAGAAGCATTTTTCATTTCGGCACACTTACTTGTACTTTTCATTTCTACACACTTCCTCGTATCTTTCATATCTGTAACATGTGAGTCACTAACCTTTAAATATTTATTTCCTCTAAACCTTTTCTTGGGGCATTGGCCAACGAGCTTTTCAGAATAAAACAACAAATATCTTCACTTTAGATAAGCGTTTTAAAAAAACGTGTGCTAAAGTAAACACAACAGAATCAAAACACAGCAGAATGAATGTGTTGAGTTGCAGGCTTCCTTCTGATCAACTCAAGCGCTTAAAATATTTCATGAGGCTTATTAAAAACAGAAAAATGAAAGGTATGCATAAATTTAAAAATAAATGGGCGTGGCATGTGTCCATTTAAAAGTTGTTATGACTAAATTGCTGTTTGTAATTTTTTGAATAACTTTCGAAGTTTTTAGAGTATTGTCACGTGGTTAGTATCAAAATGTTCAGAAAAAAATGAAGAACAAAATATATTTTTTTCGAAAATTCGAAAAAAAAATTGTTAACACCCCTCAGACCCCTTTACGATTAAAGGTTTTTTATATATATTTAGATTTTTTTTATTATTAAGAAGAATTGAAATTTTTCTTTAAGCTTACACCTTAAATTACTTTAAGAAAAATATTTTTTTTTAAATATTCTATAAAGCCGAGATCATTCCTTTTATTTAAATATATGAATACTTTTAAAAAAGTAAAATATTTTAAGTGACAAAAAACCCTGCTTTGACTAGTTTTTTTAAAAAAGATTTTGCAAATTTTACTAAAGATATTTTACTTCTATTTTTTTAATTCATTGACAGCTAAAAATTATTGAATTAAATACAAATTTTTCAAAGTTCTCGTTTATCATTTATTATTTGTCAATATTAGAATGATAATAAAAGCTAAATGAATTCAAGTAATTAATTAATTCACAAATTGATCACTTATTTAAATTACACACTTGAAAATGGAATAAAACACAATGCCTCAAGTCAAATTGAGAAGTGATTTAGCGTGAGGATATATATATCTTAAAGAATTTCATAACTTTTTGTGGAGGTTTGAAATGAGAAATAATTGTTTATCAAGAAATAATAGAAAAAAAATTGAAGTTTTCTAACAAATTTATTTTTTTACTAATATGGGTTTTTGAAATTTCAGTCTATGTAATGATATTTTTCTATTTCACTTGAATTTCTTAAAAATATAATTATCCAAAAACCACTATTGCTTACTCGAACTCTTAAAATTTAAGGCAGTTTTTCTTTAGTGAGTAAGAAAGTTCAATAAATTATAGTTTAAAAAAAGACTAAAAAAACACGCTTTATGGTTAATCGAACTAAAAAGCAAAAAATAATTATTAAAATAAGTTTAAAATAATTAAAGAGAAAATTAATGTCATTGTGGTAAAAGTTTGGGGGTGCTCAATATCAATTACTGTAATTTCTTAGTTTTATTAAGAAATGCTGAGTTAGTGTAAAAATCTCGTACAAAGCACCCCCGCTTTTACAACAATGACATTAATTTTATCGTTAATCATTTTATTCTTACATTAAGAATTACTTTTTAATTCTATTAACCATAAAAGCATGTTTTTTAGCTTTAATAAACTACAATTTCTTTTTCATTTTTTAGTTCTATCTACAGTCAAATCATGTCTTTTTAGTTTTTTAAACTATCATTTATTCATTGATGAATTAATCTTAAATGCGTCATTTTTTGAATCTGGAATACGCATTGACATCTATCAGTGCGTCGATACGGTTTGGTTTGCAAAATGTAGGAAATCTGGAAAAGCTAAGTTTCAAATATTTCATGCGGGAGAAGGTGTAAAGTCAAATACATTTTTCACTAAAAAGAGCACAATATTCTGTCTGAAACTTGCATCAACATTAGACGTGAAAGTGTACGTTTTGAATGGAAGAGTTTATGAGAAATTATTTAATTCGGTGACCTCTGAATCAAATGTCAGCCGTTTTGGCAAAATGAAGCAATGAATGATGTTCATTGCTTCATTTTACATATCCGATTCCACAGATGCGATGAGGGAATTTAGAAAAACATAATTATGTCTGAGTTTAGCAGTTAGAACATAAATTTTTTTTTCCTCACATCCATGAGTCATTTTTTATTTTCGTTTGTTAGAAAAACTAGACAATTTTTTATATTACGGTAAGAAATTGCTGACGCATCCTCCTCTTGCTCACATAAAGAACACGTCTTTTTGTCCGTTGTATTTGTATTAACCATGAACGTTTTCGCTTTTAGGGTTGTAACTTTTAATCGCCAAATCTGGAAAGGATATATGGAATTCGTCACCAAATCTGGAAACAGTTAATCCTGATGATCCCGATCAGGACAATGGAACAAAATTATGAAATTATTGTATTGTCATCGGTCCTTGACTAGTGTGCAAAATTTCGAATTAATCTAACGTTTTAAAGTGGGTAAAAATCGACTTCAAAGATTCCGTTACATACAAGTGAAGTTTATAAAAGCGTGTTAAAAAAGAGAAGTGGATGTTCGAAAACCTTATACATTTGCTTAGCATTTTAAATATCAATAAATAATTTTCAATTAGAAATTTTTTTGTTTTCATGAAGAAAAATAAAGTAATGAATAATTTACATTTTTGGAGAGGATTATAACAGCTTACTAAATGATTTGTGGCGAGTCTTCACGCGCATTTTCCTTAACTAACTTCTGGGGTTACTTTAGCATGGTATTGTTTGATACGAGAACCTTGCCATATGAAGGAACCGTGACATATGTAAATAGAACATAATATTTAACCAAATATGTGGTGAACAGCTGAGAAAATTCGAAGAAGAATATTGGATAATGCTCACACTGGATGTCATCAAAACAATAAGAAATTGTTCTGAGGTTATTAACAGTCTAAGAGCGTAATGGCTCGAGAGAAGCTCCCGAGTAAACTTACTTCGAAGATATTAGTGCATCATTCAAGTTAGCTAAGTAGAGGCCTCATTTAAAGATAAGTAACATTATTACAGTATACAGGTTACCGCCAAGTGCAAAAATCAGTTAATCTGCAGATTAGGTAGGTAATCTGTACACTAACTTGGGTGATCCATTTAAGTGCGGAAATTTGTTTTATTTCTCAAATTACCTAGGTAATCTGAGAATTGCCTAGATAATTCAGTTTATCACCTCCTAGACACACCTTAATCTGCACATTACCTTCCAGGTATTTGTTAAAGTGAAAATAAGATCTGTGATGGATTGAAGCTAATCGAGATCTAAGTAATCAGTAAATACAATGGAACAATCAACACATTATTGGATAGAATCATTAGTCAATCAATTGAAAAACTACAATACAAAGAATCAAACGGTTTAAAATATATTGCAATTGAGGAAATTGACATAATGTTATTTGTTTATTTTTCAATATCTAAAGAATCAAGTTAATACAATCAAGCAAACAACAAATTAGTTGATAGAATCAATCATCGATCAATTGAAAAACTACAAAGAATCAAACGGTTTAATGTATTATTACAATTAAAGAACTTTTAACATTTAATTTACTTCCAGACGATACTGATCCTGGTAATTAAATTAATCATAAATTAATCCAAGGAGTCTTTTACCGAATACATTTATTGTTTCTACCACTCTTTTTTCTAAATATTTAAGATACATTATCTAATTAAATTAGGATAAATTATCAATAAATTATTTTAGGATAAATTTTTACTAAAATTCCTTAACAGAAAAGAAATGAGAGGTACAAACTTTTATGGAAACTGCTAACGGTTTCACAGTTAAAATGCGGTAATTTCTTGATTCCGCCCTTTAACGGAGCAAATCAGTGAATATGCAGATTAGCTGGGTAATCTGCATGTTAACGGTTTTCGAGTTTTAACGGTAACATATATATTTTGTTAGATGTATAATTATAATTGATATTTTATCCCAAACAAATAAATTACATCTGAAAACCATGCAGCTCTTAATTATGATCCATCGGTATCTCTCTGAAGACACCCATCCAGTATAGTGGTTAGTGACGCTGACTGCGGTGCTATCGTCCGGCACAAATTGCCTACAAAAATGATATATGGAACTGGTTTTCAAATTAAATTATGAGTGATCATAATAAAATTATTTATTTACTGCTTTTTAAACTAAATATATTGCAAATACAATACAAATACTAAATAAATTATATATCTTTTTTTCATATTCAGACATAAAATTCTTCTATTTTTTTTTGTAAAAGAAAATTTTAACCCATTACACAGTTATTTATTGTTTTTTTATGAATAGATTGTTCTCTTCTAAATGATTTGAGCTCTCATTATAGTAATTTTACATTTTCTCAAAATTACATATTTAAAATAAATGCATTTTAACCGGTAAAACATATTAATGAAGATGATTATAAAATTCACTGAGAGAGAGAGGGAGAGAGAGAGAGAGAGAAACCTTGAATCCTTATAATTTATGCAAATGGTCTACTTCAAAGAAACATAATGCACTTCCTTCTGATAAAATCTTATCTTTCTATATTTTTTTCCGCATTTCAAAAGCCATGCTTTATTTCTAAACGATAAACTGAAAGTAACATTTCAAAACGATACGACCTTGTAGTATTACGGTCTATCAAGTGCGATTACAACATAACTTGCATTTTAAAAAAAAAGTGCTTCGGATGTTAAATATCGGAAGTAATTTATAAAAAATAAAATTTGGAATGCAAATGGAGAGAGTTAGTTCATTCAAGCATGAGCGTTTCTCATTCCTTTAATTTTTTTAAGAATAAAATTAATTTTCTGAAGTATAAATGGAGCTGCTTCAATCGGAAGCAGCATTAGTTCCGAAGTCATCGATACGAAGACATTCATCATGATCTCTCAGGTAGTTTTTGCATTTTAAGGCATATTTTTGTGTAAATAACGTTTGAAGGATAAGTTTTAAGAAATTTCGTTTTTATGATAAATCACATTAAATTTTGCCATTAAATATAATATAATTAACGTTCACAGTGGGCAGTTCTTTCGGTGAGGTCTCGAAAAAGTTAAGATTGACATCTGAAAATGAAAATTCAGGCACAACAAACTGTAACTAAGTTTAAACGAAATGCCAAAGTTATTTTTATACACATAAAAAATAATCGCAAAAAATAATTCTTTCTTTCTTTGATATATATAATACATAAGAGATGTAACAAAAAATGTCTTGTTTCTGTTTTAAAAGATCATCTGTTAATATAATCTAGCTTTGAATTTAAGATAAAATAATTGAAGAAATATTTAATTAAAGAAAAGTAATAATTATAAAATTTAAATGTAACGAAAAAAATAGTTACTATTTGTTTTACTTGTAAATTTTTCTTTTTCATTTTAGATAGCAATTATCTAATTAAATACTAATTATCTAACTAAAAACAAGGATGCTTTTGCATTCTTTTAGTACACGCATTTCGAATAAAATATTTCTGCTTTGCTTAAAATAAACATGCTATATCCAAATCCTTCTCATAATAATTTTTCTTTAATTTCAGATTGCCCTCATTGCAGCCGTAGCTGTTGTAGCTTCTGCTTCCGTACACGTGGTGAGTAGATTATGTTATTGAACAAAGCACGTATAAACAATTTATGAGCATTAATTTTTAAATCAGAACCTAATTAGATAGAAAGACTATGAATAAAAACAGAGCTTGTGAATTGTGTACAGTTAACATTTCTTTACATTTGCACGCGCGCGATTTTCTTTCTCAAAAGTAAAAATCAAATTTTTACTTTTGAAAACTAATATTAAAATTGTAGTAAATATTATAAATAATTGTTGTAAAATGTAGTTAAATATGTCCTCCCGTTGGTGTGGTGAAGAAATTAGGAGATGTGGGTGCCAGCTCACAGGTGTCGCCACTTGGCTATGCTCCAAAACTACGAGATCCCTCACTATTAGCCCTGATGTAGCCTTACAGAACGACTATAAATTTAACTCTCGGTTTCCACCTCTATGTTGCCACCTTGATAGGACAAAGTATTGTTTCGGAACAACAGAACAGGATTTTCGGCAAATAATAAATGTGCTTATTCACATCACGATTTTAAACAGAGTTTTTTTCCTTCTTTTTAACAAGTTTTATCTTGGTTCTTTTTGAAAAAAATTGCACAATTATTAGACTAATACCCATTTCAGTCAGGATTTCGTGTGCTGTCAGAGTAGAAGTAGCTGATGCTTTTCGAATTTGGTTTTGGTCAATATTAGAATAAACTTTGGGCAGCCTTCGTTTTTCTTAGCATTATACAAAGCAGGATTTTAAGTTGGTGCTAGTCACATGATCACTATGGTCGATTTTATGAACAATTTAAGGAATATAAATAATTTAGAAAATAAATACAGCAATTTTTGCTTGTGCATGATCGTTACCGTCCATGATATATAACCGTCTTCAGTTAATTTTGGCGAGTGAGTGAATATTAACGTCGCACTGTTTAGCAACACGAGGGCTTTTGGCGACTTTCCGCGTAATTTTGAACCATGGTCAAGTGACGCGGACAACACCTGAGCTGGCACCCCTCTCCTAGCTACCACACCACACCAAAGGGAGGACGTTTGAGCTCCCGACAGATTTAACGTGCATCACGCCCCTACACGGCGTGTCTTTAGTGGTACTGGGATCGAACCCATGACACACTAGCCATGATCCGATGCCTAGACCACTTGGCTACAGCGGCCCAGTTAATTTTGGCAAGAATATATTTAAAATTAAACTATCTCTAAATAAAACTATCTCTAATTTATTATTTGCTAATTTTTATTAATTTTTTGACGTTTTCGATGTTTTTACATCTTTTTGCACTGAGGCGTTTATTCTTTTTTCGTTTAATTGGATTTGCTATTGGATAAAATATGAAAAAAATTACACTAACCTAACGTTTCCCCCTTAAAAACTCTATCTCCATACTCTATGCTAAATTTTTATGTGTGTATTGAAGGCCTATAAAATTTTTGTAACCGATCGTCTTTTTTTGGCACATAATACATTATTCAGGTAAGAAAGAATGAATATTATAACATTAAAGATCATACATTTTAAAAATAAAAAAAAAGGACTACATTTTTAAAATAAATATGAATAGGGGATTTGTGAAATATCTCTAAATATCACTGTTTTATTGCAACAGTCAATGCTTCCTCCGTTTAGTAGTTGTTAATTATGTATTTTTCTTCGTCAAGTTTCACACAAATTCTTAAATGATTTGCAACTAAAGTTAACGTTTGGTCGATTAAAGCTATGATTTTTTCCCCCATACATTATATATGTGTCTGCTTTTGATCTATTGCCTGCATAAACCTCATTAAGTGATATGGACTCAGTCCTAACTTATCACTTTCTTCCATCTTTGAAAAGCATGAATAACTTAGACACATATGTCCAAACTAATGTCTTTTTCATTTCTAATCGTCAGCCCGTTCAACACCATGCTCCCCAGCCCTACAAATTTGGGTACAGCGTAAAGGACAAGCACGGAGAGCAACACCGTGAAGAAGCCGGAGACGGACATGCTGTCCGGGGAAGCTACGGATTCAGCGACGCTAGAGGAATTCGCCGACAGGTCAACTACGTTGCTGACCATGCTGGATTTAGGGCTCAGGTCAAGACCAACGAACCCGGAACCGCCAACCAGAACCCCGCAGCCGTGCACCTCATCTCTGACGCTCCCTACGGACACGGAGGATATGCTGGGAATGCCGGATTGGGATATGCTGGAGTCGTAGCAGCTCCCGTTGTAGCAGCAGCCCCTGTTAGATACGCTGATGTTGTAGAAGCTCCCGTAAGATATGCGGGTGTAGTAGCAGCCCCTGTAAGGTATGCTGGTGTTGCAGCCGCCCCAGTCGGATATGCCGGAATTGTAACTGCACCTATTGGAATCAACGGGCTAGCAGGAAACGAAGTGCTTGGATATGAAGGATATGATCTTTAATTTAAGCTGCTGTCTCTCATCGTTAGGATTCAATTGATTATTCCTCACTTCTTCATGAATGTATGTGATATCAACCAAGTTTAAGCTACATTGGTAAAATAGTGATAGATGTAAAATAATGACTGAAGAAGTGAAGAGCACTTTCAGTTGATGTTATGTACGACTTGGATGTTATTTATTGATTTGAAAAATTTTATGTTTTGTAAATATTGCATAAATAAATGGGATACTCATTTAAGTATTGGCATAATTTTGCGTATTTTTACTGAAATTCGTATTGATATTATCGAGAAATGAAATGATTCATTTGCGATGGCAAAACTTAACACATTGTATTAGATATGTATTTTAAAAAGCAAATTATTTTTAAATGTATTTTAATTTTATTAAGTAAATGAAATTGAATTTTTAAAATTATAATTTACATTTCAGTTTTATATATGGATCATTACTGCGATCACATTTTTTTCACGGAATGAAAATTGAACAAATGAAGTAATATATTTGTTAGAAAAGATACCGAACCAAATTAGTTGAATATTTAAATATAAAAACTATTTGTGTATTACCTTTTTTATGTGTGGAATATCGTGTGAAGTTTCTTTAAAATCTTCCAGCAAAAAAGTTTAAATTCATGTATTGTGAAATATGTTTGGGAAGCTTTGATTAACTGAAAATTAGTTTTATCACTAATAATTTGATCAATTTCTAAAAATGGAGGAATTGTTAATCACTATCTTAGATTTTTCCATGAAATTCTTTTAAGCAATATGTCAGAATTTGTATTGATTCCCTTAATTTAAGAAATGAAACCTGCGGTTAATAATTCTATTAGCGATAAAAATTTTTTTTAATAATCTTTTTCTCAACACACAGAACTTATTTAGAGCATAATATCCTCCTTAGTTTATCCATTTGAATGAATGATTTTTAAATCAAAAGTTCAATTCATTTTGCGTTATTCCAGCATTATATAGAATATACGTTTGTGTATGTAAAAACTGCATCTTGGTGGAAGAATGACGCATTTTTTTTAACGAAAATTGAAGGAATTCAAAACAGATTGGGGTATTCAAATAATTAGTCTTTAAAGGCAATCCCACACGGGGGGGGGCGAGAAACACCCTTTAAGCGTCCAAGTACGTCGTCTATAAAAAGTTCTCTAAAATCGTGTTAATTTCTTAAACGTCCCTATGATCTATGAAAGACCGTGATCAAAATCTGACACAAATATTTGTTAATAAAAATATATAATTTAAACTCACGTGGATAAAAATGAAAACAAAGTTATATTTTATAAAAACATCATTAATATTATAATTAACATATTCCATAAATGTAATATTAAGGAATAACTTTAATAATAAACGGAGTAATAGACAGTCGACCGGAATTATCCGGAGAGGTTACGGTAATTTCTCAGATAGGATACCAGATTTGGATTGCCCTTTTTGAAATACGTCATGGACCAAGTTTTCGAGCTCAAATGCTTTTAAGGTAGGCCCCTGCCACGGAGTGTATAAAATACCGACAACCGGTATTATCCGGCGAAGCTACGGGTATTATTGGAAACCGATTCGAAATTCGGATTGCCCGCTCCAAAATACGCTAGGTACTTACTTTTTGTACACCTTAGCCAAAAAAATCCGCTTCTACAAACACACGCACATTGCAGCATTTTGATCACGTTTCCAGATTCTTCACCTTTCCGGCAATAAAAAAATTATGATGTTAATTAAAATAAAAACTATCCTATAATTTAAAATGGATGAAATGACACACAATATGCAAAATTATATTAAAATCGGTCGTGTAGTTTCGGAGTTCATCGGGGACAAACACTGTGACACGGGATTTTTATATATAAAGATTATGAACGAAACTAAATCTTCAAAACGGATTTCCAAAGCACAAATACTAAATCTCATTTTGATAACTCTGATAATTAACAATCTAATTCATAAGAATAGCAAAACTCTCCCATTTTTTATATATTTGTTTTCAGGGATGTGTCCGGGATGTCCGGGCTTAAAGTATCCAAAAGTTATGGCTCGTTATTACGGAACTACCGATCAGAATGTAATAAACTGTTCATCTGGAGATTGGAAACCCCTCTGAAATTTTTTAGGCTTAGTACGATCGGCTGCACTTGCGAGCATTATTTGGCAATCGCAGACAATACACTTGTTACGCTGACTTTATTAGTAAAAATGTGGACACAACAGCAAAAGGTGCAATGCGTTCTTTGGTTAACAGAATTTAAATCAATCACGCGTGTACAGCTACATTTTCGAACAAAATGGAATGTCGATCATCCGACATCAAAATCCATCCACCAACGGGTAAGAACTTTAAAGGAGACGGAACTTTGGTATCTCAAACTGGCAAGCATCCTTAAGTTTTCGTGATTGAAGAGACTGTTGCTGGTGTGCGTGATTCATTTTGTAGGAGCGCTGATAAGTATTACTATATAAGCCCTATTAGGCAAGTCAGTAACGACATTCCATTCCGTTCGGACATGTTGCTGTACACGCTTGACTGATTTAAATTCCGTTAATCAAAGTACTCATTGCACCTTTTGCTGTGGAGTCTACATCTTTACTAATGAAGTCAGTGAAACAAGTTTATTGTCGACGATTGCCGAATAATGCCCACACGTGTGGCCGATCGGACTAAACCCAAAATATCTCGGAGGAGTTTCCAATCCTCAGTTGAACAGTTTATTACATTTTGATGAGTAGTTCCGTAGTAATAAGCCATTGCTTTTGGATAACTTATGCCCGGACATCCTGTATATAGTCCATGTATGTGAAATTCAACACAATTATATTAAAATATTTTAGGATACCTTAGGATATTTATTTAAACAAATGCACAGAGGAATTTTTTCTATTTTGATATATTTTACCAATAAATTGTTATTTGTATCAATGAAAGTTTTAGATTTGGAGGGTTCATTGGATTTTGCTTTCATTCGAGTACAATATTTAATTTGCGAAAACTTTTAAAACCATAGAAATAAAAAATAAAGGCCTAAACATCTTTTGTACATGTTGTGCATTATTTTAATTGTAAAACTGAGCATGGAATTAGATCTGAGGTGTGAGCATTTATTTTTTTTTAAATTATTAAGGTGAAGTTTTATGAAATATTTTTTTTAATCTTTAATTGGTTTCCTTCTATATATTCATTATACCAGTATATTGTTCAATTGTTCTACATTTTTGCAATTTCTTATATGGTAAGTAGTTTTAAATAAGTTAATTAACGATTCATAAAAGTTTCAGACTATTTAATGAATATTATATCATGCTATTCATGGAATGAAAACTTCAAACTGATATTCCTCCATGTTGAATTTTGATCATATCCTGTCATTCAAGGCCTTTTTGGTAATTGAAGGAGATATATGAAATATTGTATAAATGTTCTGAAATGTATGTTTTGTAAAACTGTGAATGTGAAATTAGCTGTAAGATATATAGTAATTTTTAAAAAAAAATTCAAAATCCTAATTAATGCTTTCTCGCGAGTTTTTGTATGTTTCACAATGAAAAAAATTAATATAAAATTAATGAACCGCAGCATAAAAAAACTTATACGCAGTTTTATTAAGTATATCATATGGTACTTCAAAAAAAAATTTTGGAAAAAAAAATATACATATTTTAAAAAAACCTTAAAGATTTAAAAATCTTTAAGAAACTTATAAAAAAATTTTAAATTTTACAAACATTTTGCAATAAATTTGTAACTTATATATGGAATTATTACTTAATGACCTTTATAAAATAAAAAATTAAAACCAGATTTCAAAAATAAAAAAAAAATTGTAAAGATGGTTGTTATTTCTGATTTAAAGACCCAGTTGTCTTAAATCAGAAGATCGAGTGAAGGTTGGGGATTTGACAGAAAGACTCGGTTTAATTGAAAAAGGGTTACAAATTTGAGAAAATATAGACTCCAACAATGAGCATATTTTTTAAACAAAACAAGAAATAAAAAAAAATCATTAGCATGCATGAAAATTTCGACTCCAATGCTGAGCGTATTTTTGAAACAAAACAAGAAATAAAAAATAAAAAAATCATTAGCATGCCACGAGAAAAGTTTGGAGGGGGAAAAAATCTTTGAGCCTGCAGACTAACTTAGTTAGATTTTATGAAACTTTCTACCTCAAAACAACTTCGGTTTGCAATATTGTATATGTGTTACCTGGGATTTTGTTAAACTTTTTTTGCTTTAAATTGTTATTTTTTTGCGTCTTCTGTCCTAACTAAAAATAATTTACATGCATTTAGGGGAGACCGTTGACAATTTTTTTGTTGTTTATTAATTTATTTTTAAGGATAGTAAAATTAATTTTACATGAGCTGTTAGAGTAGTCCTTTGTAGTTATAAAATATATTACCATTTAATTTTTCAAATAAAATAAGTTAGGAATAATTTTATTTTTTCATAGCAGTGTATTAGAGCGAGAGTTAACATAACACTTTGAATGTACACCAGGGCTTTTGGTCAAGTGAGGACCTGGCTCCCCACTCTTCAAAATTTCCACACCACACCAATGTGAGGACTTGAGTCGACATATTTAACGTACATCAGCCCCTCTATACGTAAAGACTTTAGTGACATCAGAACTCGAGGCCACGACTCGACAGATACAACGTCAGTCTTGAATTCGGAAGTATAGCCACTTGTCTATCGCTGTCACAGAGAGAATAAGTGAAGGAGGGAGTTATATTAACGTCATTTTATAAAGCAGCACCTTGACTATTTGCAAAGGACCTCGTAATTTTGAACCTTGGTCAAGTTACCAGGACGATACATAAACTGGCAATTCCTTTCCAAACTTCCATACAACGTTAATGAGAGGACTTTGAGCTTCGTCAGAGTTAATGTGCATTAGCCCTTCTAGACGGATGGTCTTCATTGGCAGTAGTGCTCGAACTCATGACGCGCCGGCTACGAGTTCAAGACTATAATCACTAGGCTACTGCTGCCACGCATGCAGCGATTAACCTTTTAAACGCCAATGTTCCATTGTTAGAACATCAATTTTGAAATTTTCTGGAAACTTCAATTTTATTCATATTTTTCCGTAAAAATTATTTTGAAGACTAAAAATACGGATAATTTTTTTGGAATTGAAGTACTGTTGCTAAAGGAAATAGTCTCTCTGAGAAAAAAATTCAAAATAATGCACTTTTTTTACTTTTGAGTGGGCAAAATTCAAAATTTCATAAAAATTCAAAATTTCAAAAATATTTTTATTTTTTGGTAAAAGTAATTAAAAAGGATCATTTTAATTAAAGACTGAAAGATATCATTAAAAATATTGTTAATTTTTACTATCAGGTTTGAAATTTCAATGTTCCAAAAATGGAACATTGGCGTGTAAAGGTATACTTTTGAACACAACACAGTTAATTTGTATACAATTCATAGAAGAATGGAAAAAGATTTCTGAACACTAAAAATTTATAGTATGTGTCGGAAGAAAATATTTGTGAATGTTGACTTTTTTTGGCTCCTTCTCTCACCCCTCTCCTTTCACGCGTTTTCGTACAATCTCACCAAATAAGGTCTTATATTATTTTCCTATTTTCTGCGTATTTTGTGTTTCGTCAATTAGTGAATATCCATTACATTGATAAGATGTTGCATTCAAAGCCATTCCGGACTGTAGAAGAGGCTTTGGAATATTTTTATACACTATCAGATGATGAAGAACCTTTTGATATTTCTAATTGACCCCGGAAGAAAGTGGGTGTTTGACAGACGAGGAAGATATTATTGATGAAGATGCTTTTCAGTCTGCTGTATCAGCAGATGTTTATGGCAAAATCAAAATTTCTACAAGCATAGATGATGATAAAATATCTCATGAAGGCATGTTTGATTCTGAAGAACCTTTTTTCAAACTCAAAAGGAATGTCGAATTTGAAGAGGAAACTCAAGTCAAATGAAAAAAATGCTGAGCTTCATTGCAGAAAAAAGGTAAATTTTAACAAAATCTTAAGAACTAGCATCACTGAAAAATATATGGAAATTTTGACGAGTTAGTTACCTTGCCTCCAATTTTATAAAAATGTAAAATGAAAGAATGGGAGATGTCGATTTACTAGACAGGTTTCTTGGAATATATCGGCTTCTGTTTCTTCGAAACAAAAAATTGTATTGGAATCTATTTAGCAATGCTCTAAATATGGCTGTTGTGGCTGGATAGATAATACATTTACATTTGCACAAATGTACTAGAGCAGAACAATCCCATCTCAATTTTCGTAGAGAAGTAATTTTAATTTTGCTTGGCATGAAACCGAAAATTCACTTTGTTCCTGGACCTCTCACTCATAGCTCTAAATATTTGAGACAGATGCTCATTATCTTCGTCCATCAACATAAGGATGTTGTGCTGTATGTCAGAAAAACACAACGAAAAAATGCATCGAGTGCAAAAAAAGATTGCATGGGAAACATTTTCCTAACCACCACGGACAATAAAATTAGTTTAGGACATAACAGAGCCCATATAAAAAAACAATAATACATTTTGTCTTTATTTCTCATTTAAAAAATTTTTGGTAAGTCTATATTTTTATTTATTTATTTTTTAAAATTTGTTTTTACTATTAACTTTGAGAATTTTGATATGAAGGTTATTTGTTTAATTCTTTTTCCTATTGATGTTTTCCTTTATTGGGTGTTTTTCTCAACAAGTGATTGTAATTTTCTGTAAATGTATAAATTCCTGTTTATAAATTATATTTTCAGCTTAATCTGTTTTATATTGGAGTTATATTTAAAAGTTTACTTTAGAAATGACTCCAGCAGGGGGCAACCGTCGGAATACATTTAAAAAACTCTACGGGGAAAAATTATAGATTCTTCTCGTTCACACTCAAGTTTTTAGTTATTTTACCCCATTCTATAATTCTTTAGATTTTTAAAGCCCATTTGAAATGTTTGTCGGGTATCATACCCCACCCCCCTACAACGAAAAACGACAAAGCCCCGTGGATAAATGTTTAATGACGCCTATGGTTAAGATGCTGCTTCTTTAAAATGTATATGATTGCTTTTTGAATTAAAATGCCATTGGTCATACTTTTAAAAAACATGTAAAAAACTAAATGGTGCCCTCAATGTTCCACTTTTAAAACATGCTAAAACTCTTTAAAAAATTTTTTTTTGAATTTTTTAAAAATAGATCTTATGTTTCAATTTTATAATTTGATTTTTTTAATCAAAATTTAGTTTATGTTACCTTTAATCGTAGTGCGGCTTTTAAAAGGTTAATGTTAGAAATCATTGTGTGAAGGATGGACTACCCCAACCGTCAGTGTACGAGAGTTAGCCATAGTCAAAAGAAACACAATTTATTTACAAGTCTCAACAACCTAAAAAACTTGAACGACCCAAGATTAGGAAATGCACCTTGAACTAATTGTGGGAGCATGAGCAAGGAAGACGATATAAGTAAATTAGTTAAAAATTTAATAACCTACTTTAATCCAACGCTAATCCACTTCAGTTATCTATAATTGACGAACCGTCAATCATAAATATTAAGTAGATAATCTACTGAACACTTTCGTCTAGCTTTCTATTTACCTTACGTTAATCTTCGCCAGCTATCCTTTAGCTTCTAACCTCTCTCTCTCGTCGAACCCGAAAGCTAATGTTTAAATATACGACATAATTTACATAGACCACATCTTCTTCGAGAGGAAGCTTTCAATTGAATTATATTTAAAGAAAGAATTTCAACAAGAGGATTATTAGGAGGAACGCGGAGACACGTTACAATTTCCTTTGAGAATTTAATCATTTGTATGCTTAGTTTAAAAAAAATTTGTAAGAGAAATTATTACTAAAAACGTATCGATATTTTTTTCATTAAAAATACATATTTTTATCCGAAAAGTATTTTCAAGTATTATTACTTACGTTTTTGAAGACGAACAAAGAATACTTTTTCTCAGGAAAAATTATTTCGAAGAAAACTCCTTGTGAACATTGAAGCATAAGTGCAAGGAATGCGAAGGATAACGAAGGAAAAGTAAAAGGATTTCTTAATCGAAATGATTTTTAAAACAGTTTAAGGAATGATAAAAAGAAAAGTTAAGTCACTCATTTAATCTTTTCAAGTGAAAAGAACTTTTTTCCTTTTAATTAATTTCTGAATTGACCTCGAAAATAATTCTTTCTTCTTTTCAAATGAAGAAAGTATCACCGAAAGGTTAGTAGAAAAAAAAATTAAAAACAGAAAGATAGACAATTATACATGTATAAATCAGAGTGTTATTCATTTCTGCTACAATATATAATTAAATACTTCCTTTTTTATTAAGGACGTTAAATCCCGTCCTTCAGAAATGAAATGTAACCGTAGTGCTCAGTAATGTAAGATATTCATCACAGAATAATTAATCTCATCCTTTCTAAGATTTAAATTCTTAAACAAGAACATATTTTTTAATTTAATTTCATTTTGTTGTAATTTTTTAGAATTGTAATTTTTCATCAAACTTGCATTTTAAATTTGTTTAAAAGAGGTAAAGAAATTTTTTCATGTTCTATAAAACAAAAATAGTTTATCTCATTCAAGTATACGACTATTTTAATTAGGTAAAATATTTAAAATGGTATAAAAAAGAGATTTTACAATTTTTTTTTGTTGAATGAATTCATTTACTTCTATTTATTTATAATTCATTAACAGAAAAACAATCAATGAATTGAACACAAATTTTTCTTATGCAAAATTTCTCTTTTGTTATTGCTTATAATTCTTCAATAAAGGCACGATAATAAAAGCTAAATAGTTTAATTAATTAATTTACCAATTTCTCATTTATTAAAATTACGCTATTGAAATGGAATGAAATACATTGCCGCAGGTCATATTGAAAAATTAATTTAACATGAACGCGCGCATGTAAGATGTACTTCGTCTTAAATAAAATATAATTATTTTTTAAAGCGGTTCGATCGTCAGGAGAAAAAAAAATGTATCGAAAATTTTCTATCAAAAGGATTAATTGATAAATACGTAAATTTCAGCATTTGTAAAGATATTTTACCAAATTGGCTTAATATGTTTTATTTAAAAAAAGTAATTATCTGTGAAAACTATAATTACTTAAGCGATACATAAAATTTTGGAAACATAGTTTTTAATAGGTAAGTTAAAAAATTTAAGTAAGTGATGTGCTGTTCCTCGTGCGCGCGCGAAAGACCTCATATATTTGTTTAGAAATATTAAAATAAAAACTGATAGATAACTTTTAAATTGATAAATATTCTTATTCAAGAAGCACAAATAAAGTAATAAGTAATTTGAATTTTTAAGGAGAATTGCAAGAACTTACTTAACGATTTGTAGTGGATTCTCATTCGCAGAGATCCTCAAGAGCAGTGATTCCCAAAGTGGTCTATATAGACCCTTAGGGGTCTATGACGACCTGCAAGAAGTCCACGACAGCAAAAAAATAATTTGGGGGTCCATGAGGTGGAAATGGGGGTCGACGATTGTGGCTCTCATTTAACCAGATCGTGACTAATATTAAAAGGAAATTTAATCAAAAGTGGAAACTAGACTTACCTATATTTAACAGATTTATTTACTAAATTTAACGAAGTTTATTTGCAGTTACAAGGCGACAGCGTAAATGTGTTATTAGGACCACATTTCACCCAGCCTTTCTTGCCAGAATTAAGCTAAAGGAGCATAATTTTGGACGTCGCCAACATTTA
This sequence comes from Trichonephila clavata, assembly GCA_019973975.1. Classification (NCBI taxonomy): domain Eukaryota; kingdom Metazoa; phylum Arthropoda; class Arachnida; order Araneae; family Nephilidae; genus Trichonephila; species Trichonephila clavata. The sequence goes on from BMAO01019441.1 coordinate 40,304, forward strand.
AATGCCCTTTTATTAGATTTTGAAACCAGGTTTGAGAATGTTTTGACTATCGTAGTACCAAAAAGACAATGAATTCATATAATCACTTTGAAAAAAATATCACATTTTAAGAATTAAGCACTTGGAATATGCACTAACGAAGATCTTAAAGTAAAATTTAGATACGACACCAACAATTTTAGCTTTAAAAAATACACCTGTTATTCATTCCATATTATGGAATATCTTGAGAAAGCTTTTAATTGTTTTTTCGATTGAGAAGGTGCGCTTGCCAATCTCCAAAACAAAAATGGAAGAAGAAAATACTGGACACCATTAACTGAGGAGATATTTGGGGTTAAACCCTGATAAGATTGATGCCAAATATTGAAAGTTTATTATTGCATCCCCAGATTCCTCCCTCCCTCAAAAAAGCACTTGTTTGTTGCACAGTTACTTTATGTAATAGTTATTTTATGCACTAGTTGAATTTTAATTTAATTAACAAATTATTAAATTAAAACTAACATGTGTTTTCTAAAATTTTAAACTCTTCTATACTTTACTAGAGTAAAAAATTTTAATCTTTTAAAGTAAACAGCTCTATACCTGCTGTCAAGAACACATTTAAGTTGATAAATTTGCACAAATTTAATATTAGGAAAGTAGAGGTCTTTTCCAAACTGAAAAACCTGCCAAGGGGTCTATGAGACTAAAAGAGTTTGGGAACCAATGCTCTAGAGCGACTTTAATATGATATTGTTTGATTTGAGAACCTCGCCACATACAAAGGAATCGTACTTTTTAACCAGAACTACCCTAAATAACTGAGATAATTTGAGAAAGAATATCGTATAATTCTCACTGGATGTTACTAAAATAATAAGGGATGGTTCAGAAGCTATTAATACACTAACTACGGAATGCCTCAGCAAATTCCTGTGGCCTTAGGAAACAAGATTGCAGGTTTAAACAAAGTTTTGCGGTCAGAAAAACTTCACTTGTATTTGCCAATACTCTAGGCCGTAGGGAAAGTAAGGAGAAATTGAACTATTACAAATAAAAACACAATCTATTAATTTAAGATGATAATATTATAACCTACTATTAATTACTAGTATATGTTAAATCGATGCAAACTAGATGATAAACTTACAACGAGTATACAGCATCATACCGTGTTTCCTGCGCAATAGAAAGAAGAGTATAACAGTACCGCATAAAAAGAGTAAAATATGATAAAATTACATTAAGTCTTTATATATACATTTAAAACCTTAAAATTTATAAAAATGTATAGAAAATAAAAAGACAACCATAAACCTACATAATGATTTTAATTAAAATATAGTATTATTGATTTATGAGACATGTGGCGCCATCTATCGATTAATAGTTAAACTAATTAAAAATTGCTACATTATTACATATTGTCATTTCATTGAGAACTATTAGAAGTATAAATGTATAGAAAATCAGCAGGATATCCATGTTCAATATATATATATATATATATATATATATATATATATATATATATACACACACTGGTGTCCAAAAGTTAAGCAAAAACCGCGTAAAATGCGAAAAACATGGAGTAAATATTCGTAAAATTATTCTAAATTTCTTGTGGATCTTAATTGGGTGAAGAAGAAACATTGGGTTTATGCAAAAATTTTCAGTCGACTGCGTCCTGCGCGAAACACCGGCGCATGTCGGAACGCGGAAGAAACCGATTCATGCAGCATAGGCAGTTCAGACAAGTTTTGTGCAACTGCTGTGCGAAGGAACGTTTTTAACCATCGAACAAGATGGATGATGGCACAAAGACGCCAATTGGACATGTTTACGAAAGGAAGAATCGTTGGAATGCTAGAATTCTCACGATCACAAACCGAAGTGTCTCGAATTCTGAATGTGGACCAGTCTGTGATCTCAAGACTGTGGCAGAGGTTTCAAAGAACGGGAGATGTTACCGACACCAGTATCAGGTCGACCAAGAGTCACAAATCCTCGCCAAGACCGATATCTGGTAATAAGTGTGAGACGTCAGAGGGGCAGTCTGCCAGAGCACTGGGTTCGGTCCTCAACAGTCGCCACAGGAATATGAATTTCGAGACAATATGTTTACAGGAGACTCAATCATGCTGGCCTGTATGCCAGGAGACCAGCAGTTTGCATTCCCCTCACGTCTGCGCATAAACGCGCTCATTTGAACTGGAGTTTGAAATATCAACATTGGAGTGTGGGAGAGTGGGCCAATATGATGTTCAGTGACGAGTCCCGGTTTAGTCTGAGTAGTGACTCTCGGTGGGTAACGATATGGAGAGAACGTGGAACACGTTTTGAACCAAGAAACATAACGGAAAGACATCATTTTCCATCAAGGGGAGTATTGGTATGGACCGGTATCATGATGGACGGCCGCACAGACCTCCATTTCTTTGACACGGGGTCTGTGACTGCTCACAGATACAGAGACGAAGTTCTTGAGCCTTATGTTCGCTTGTTTCGAGGTGCTGTCGGTCCTGACTTCATATTCTTGGATGATAATGTGCCATTTCACCGAGCGGTGCTGATTGATGACTTCCTGGAAACGGAAAACATCCAGCGCATGTCGTGGCCTGCGAACTCCCCTGATTTAAATCCTATCGAGCATGCATGGGATATGCTCGGGAGACAAATTCCAGCTCTTTCGCACCCACCAAGCTCCGTTACAGAACTGACGTGAGTTCTCCAAGAAGCTTGGAACCTTTTGAGCCCACAACTCATTCATCATCTCAGAGCAAGTATGGTAAATCACCGTGCAGTGTGCCTGGCTGTCAGAGAGGTGACCACACGCCTTATTAAACTGCAGCATCAGTATTTTATTTAATGTTTTCTTTCATTTTTTCTTTAAAGTGTGAATCCTTGCTATGTTCAGTTTTCTTTCAAACTGCTACTT
>BMAO01019442.1:0-16657 GCA_019973975.1 Trichonephila clavata
ATAAAGTGTTTACAAATTAATAGAACATGCATCATAAATACAAATACAATTTTTAATTTTTTTTTGTGTGTAAAATTTATTAATGCAATTTAAAACACATGACATTGATTTTGCAATCAATTTGCATTTTTAAACAAATTCAAACACTATTCTAAGCAACATAAAAAGTGTTATGTTTTATAAAATTAAACTTAATGTATAATCTCTTCAGAAGAGGATTTTATGTTTTATTTTCTCTTTTTACACGACTTTTAATTGCTTTTTATTCAGGAAAATAACAGAAATTGTGGAAAAGTGAATAAGTTAAAACAGAAACTGGGAAAGTTGAAAAGTATATCTTTGAATTTTATCATATAGTTTTTTAAGTGTAATACAAATGAAGTTTTTTACACAAAACAATTTTGCATTATCCTGTAATTAAATCTTTCATCCAATTAGTACTCTTAAAATAGTTCAAAAGACTTGTAAATTTTAATATGTATATTTTTAAAATTTATTAGAAATTAAAAATAAAAATTTCTGGTTTTTGAAATAAATGTTATGCATGCTAAAAATTTGTTAAAAAAAGTTTATGTATAAAAATAACCCCGGAATATTTTGTCCGAAAATATCACATTTGAGGTAACTCATACAATATCATAACATAAAGAAGGAATTTTATCAAAATATATGTTTTAAAATAAAAGAATTTATATTGCTCAAAAACATTTCATCGTAATAAAAAAACAATTAAATAAATGATTTCAATAACAACTAATATTAATATATGATAGAATTTTAACCTAAAACTTTTTGCTCTATTATTTAAGTTAGTGTACTTGCAATGAATTACCTTTTAGTTTATATGAAATATCAATTTTTCAAAATGTTAAACAGTATAAGTAGTTTCATTTGTCTCTAAAAGTCAGTTTGTATTGTTATTTATTTGTTTTTTAAATTCAGTTGGAAAATAAAATTAAGATAAACTGAAAATGAGAAGAATCCATATAATTTCTATCTTCCCCCCTTATATATATATATATATATATATATATAACATCCACAGTGGCGTACACAGAATGCTTCTGTAATAGGGATTGCATTTTTTAAGAAGCGTCGACAAAAACTCCGAGACATAATCTCTAATCCAAAAAACAAAATTCTGTTGGTCCATGGGAGGGGTTTGAACCCCCAAACCCTACCCTTGAGTACGCCACTGATGACGTACACAAGGGTGAAAAACAAAATTGTTATGGAATGTTACACATATAACTTTTCCCCGCGACACCTTGAATTGATTTCTTGAAAAACAGGATTCCTATAGACCGGAAGGAAAATATTTTGCAGAGCTGAATGCGTATTATACTTATTATTTTCTTTCTTCCCTAATAACATTTAATATGCATTGAAATAATTTTTTATCAAACATATTGCTAATCACCTCATGTCGGTTCTGATCTGATCAGTAACGTGGCTTAGTAGTTTGAAACTTCTGATTAATCTATTTATGTTTATAAGTGATCTTCTTTCAAAAAGAAGCTAATAACTATGTTCGGTGATGTTAACTCGGGAAATATGGTATAATATTAGCGGGAACTTGTATGAAATATTAATAAAATTCATACAGTAATAATGAAAATGTGTAGTTCAGGGATTAAGAATTTGTGATTCGTAATCGGTGCATGTGGGTACGATAATATTCATCTTTCTGTGACCGTTAGTGGAATTTTGGAGGCTTTCGGTAGCTTTAGGTTTCAAAATCCACACAAGGCGTGATATAGAAGTCAGGAAAACAAGTGTACCGAACTCATTTATCGTCCTCTTAATTACTTAGTGGAGACTCACATTTAAGAGTCACAAGAGACGTTATATAATCAGATGTAACCTAACTATAACTTTTGAAAAAAGGAATAACATAAAAAATAAAAATGTTGTATGAAATAAATATAAAACTAAATACATATCTTTCAACTGATTAAAATGATGACATTTCATAAAAAATAATTTGACATTGTAATAATAATAATAATAATAATTACCAATGTTTATTATTGTTAACATTATTTTATTTGAAGCACAAATATATTAAGGAATTCTGTACTAAATTGTTTGTATACAGTGAAGAAATTTGATGTTAACGATAAAAGTACTTTTCTCAAAATCCTATGAAAGTCCTCGATAGATCGCAAACAAAAATTGAAAGTTAAAAATACTAATTTCTTTACACTCTGTTTCCTCTTATTTACACTTTTGTGTGTGTCTGATATCCGCTCATCAGATCTAGAGATAAAATTGTCATGACTAGTAATCGATGTTCAAAAGTGTCTTCAAGCTCTAGTATTTGGAAATTATAATCAAATTGTTGATTATACATCATATGTTTTCATGTTTTATACATTTTTTATATCGAAAATTTGAAAATAACAACAAAAATAAGAATTTTTACAACAAAAATAAGAATTATTATTTTGTAAAATCAGCCTTGTGGGTGACTTTTTTTTCAAGGAAAAAAATTTCTAAATGTGTTAAAACGAAATAAAAAAGTTGATTGAGCTTAAAAAAATGATGAGTCTTATTTATTTCATAATATATTTTCCCGATATTGCATTCATTTGTAGTCAAGGTTTTCATCAGACTCTTTATGATCAAATGGATAAATAACTTTGACATAATTTTTCCATCCAATATTTTGAGCTCTTAGCATTCGCTTTGGTTATACATATGTTAAAATTGGAACGAAAGAGAGATTAGCTTTGCCCTGCTCAAGGATGACTTGTTATTCTTAGATAAATAACAAAACAAATATTAATGTCGCTTTATTTTTTATTGTGTAAACATAATTTCCATCTAATACATTTATTTTAATAGCTTTCTAGTTTAATAGTTCATTATTTTAATATCCATGTCTCCCACACATTCTCAATATTCTTCATTCAATCAATTGGCAATCCATACACAATGCCATAAATGCAAGATAGGAGTTCCCACTATTCCGCAGATGGGAACTCCCATACTAACAGGAAACTTTTAAGCCTGAGTGCAATACAATGCTCAAATATTGTATCAAATGAATAGGAAACTTCTTAGTATCTAAATGTTATTTGTGACAGTAATTTATGTGAGATGATTATAATTATTTATTACTCAACTAAATACAACTAAACAGTAATGGTATGATAAGAAAATTTGTATGGGTATTAATAATTATGAAAAATATAAATTATACTAATTTCGATGCATTATTATATTAAAAATGTCTTCATTTTACAGAGCATCAATTATATTTGTTTTACCTATAATACGCATTGAAATTGTATAAAACTTTTAAATAATACTTGGCATATATGACCCTTAATAATAATTGGTCTTACAAAAATAAAACGGATTTCAGAGATTTTAAACTACTTAAATTTTTTTTGCATAATATGTGAATAAAAATTGTATTTTGTTTCCTTTTTTACAGCTCATTTACTTTCAAAATTCGTTCTAGAATTTTTAGTCAAAAAAATTAAAGTCATTGATAATTTTATAACTTAATAGAAAAAAAATAGCTTCAAAAATTATAAATTAGTGACCAGATTTTTGGTTCTAGATTCTTATTTTTGTGCTTATATACCTTTGCCAAATACAAAAAAAAAAAAACTTTTGTTAAATAGTACAATTTTTTATTCTTTACGTAAATTCTATCGCTTGTTATAAAAGGAAAACAGATTAACTTTAAATAAATTCAAAATCAACAGCAAAAATAATTAAATTTAAGAAACTTTACGATCAAAAATATAATTAAAAAACATTATTTAGCTTTCGAAATGTTTGAAATGTTGCTTAAGTAAGAAGAAAACAAAAAATCTTGGAACATCTCACATTTAAAAAAATTCTAATCATTCAATGTATAAATAAATTACATCAAATGTATCCATAAATACATAAAACAAAAACATTTGAAACATTTGAAATAACAATAATGTACTTACATTGAAAGTTTAAGAACTCCTCTGTACACTATGACCTCGACTGAGAATCTCTCCGTTTCTGAACTTTACCAAATTCCTAATCTTATCTTTGAACGTTATCTCAGTTGCCTTTCGTTATCATATCCACCTAAAGCGAATGACACAGTTCTTTTATACACTGGTTCGTTTCTCTTTTTATCGATTAGTAAGCTGCAATTTCCCAAAATGTTAGGAAGAGAAAGTTTTAAAAAATAAATTCTAAATAATTTCTATGATTATTATTCAAAATAACAGTTATCTATTAATATATCACTTTTTTACTTTTAAAAAGTTAAAAATTATAATTAAAATTTTTTTTTTAAACCGAATATTTTTTGATTAGTTAAAAATAATTTTAATTGACTCTGTGGTTTAAAAATTAAAAATAATATGCTGACAGCTCCATATAGAAATAATTGCAAATAAAATTTGAGAAAATCTATCATAAATTACATTATAAATTATCGTCGATAAATGAATTCCATACAAGAATGAAAATAGAACTATACCAATTGATATTCATAATTAAATGGAACTTTTCTTTAGTAGATAGAACGATTGAGTCAAGTAACTAATACACAATGAATTAGATAAAATATTTTCTAATATAGTTACGTATTATTACGTCCTGGTCACTCGACAAATAAAAGAGAAGCTTTTAGGTAAGGATTTTTCTGGAAAGAAATCTTCAAAATTTCTCAAAGATTATTATCGAAAATAGGATAATAATATAACAAAAAACCTCCCATAAATGTGACTATGAGTTCTCAAAACGTAGAATTGATAATTTCTTTAAAATTTTAATTGAAGCAAAGTACTTAAAACATTAAAAGTGAATACGGAACTTTCTGTGAACTTTTCATGGTATATTTTGTTTTATAATCTGATAAAGCTAAAATTATAATCAGTGTTTTTTTTATCAACAATTCAAAATATATGTGAATGAAAGATATCCTCCCATGAGCTCTTTTTTTTCAGTATAAACTAAAGTTATCGCCTTGAATTATTTTAAATGGTTGAAGGACTGTCTTGCTAAATCGTCTTATGAACAAACCCAGGCTTACACTTATTCGAAACAATGTAAATACTTTCAAATTTCACCATTAAAATTAATTCAAAAATTATTTTTCATTCCTGAAATACAACTTAATAATAGCCTATTTGCATAAACCAATATCAGCACAATTACTTTTTGTATATAATTTTTAATTTTTTTCCGAAAGTTCGTATTTGCACATACAGCTTCTAGTTAGGTATAACTTTTGGATCATTGCTTATCACTAAATTCTTGATATCCATTGGTCTAATTGCTTGTTCGGTGAGTTTTGCAATAATGTATGTTAATATACAACCTCTGACAATAAAGTTCGGTGAATGGCCGATCTGGCAACACTGGAAAAATAAAAAGCTGCACATGGGTAGAGGCAAGTGTTGACCATTTGCCCCCTCCGTTGTTCAGTTGAATGTCGTTTTGTTCCGTGTAAGACTTGTTTTGTTAAGTGCTTGTTTAGTGCGTTGGTTCTTAACTAAGAACAGGAAATGAACGAACAAAAGATCAATTTAAAGTTTTGTTTTAAGCTTGGCCAAGACCAGTGGTGGTTTATCCATTGGCGCTTGGAGTGGTGCCCAGAAGACCCCTTAAGTCCCCCTCCAGGACAACCTTTGGAGTGGGGACTTAAGGGGCCGGACAAGCTGAACTTAACCAAATTTCCTGGTTATAAATTTCGATCCACCAGTGCCAAGGGACCCGTAGATCTTCTGCCCTAGGGCCTGAAATGATCTTAAACGGCACTGGGCAAGACATCGACAGACACTTATTCGATGCTGGTACGCGTTTATGAAAATCCAGTACTGTACATGAAGTATGTGTACGAGTAGTTCGCAAGTTTTCGAGAAGGCAGGGAAAGTTTTTCTGACAAACACCCATAGAAGAAGCCGGCGACCTCCTCAGTGACGAAAACATTAAGAAAGTGAGTGAATTACACCCATAGAAGAAGCCGGCGACCTCCGTCAGTGACGAAAACATTAAGAAAGTGAGTGAATTAATCACAAAAGATCGTAGATTAACTGTGTGCATGATAGCTGGACGATGGATGTTGCAAGGTATATTGAAATTTTGACCCTTTTCATGTAACATTTACATAGGTTACGACCTCAGTATGCACAACAAGGCTCATGGTTTTTGTTCACGACAATGCTCGCCTTCACACAGCTAATATCGTCAAACATTTCCTGACAAGAAAGGGGTGGAGCAAATTAAACAGCCACCATTCTCGCCAAATCTCCCGACTTCTTCCTATTTCCACGATTCAAACTCTCTTGAAAGGAAAGAGATTTGACGATATTTCTGACAACCAACGAAACGTGACGAGGCTTTTGAACTACATCTCAAAAGAGGACATTGCAAAGTTCCAGAACATGTATAGGAGATCTCAGGTGTGCATAGTTATGGAGTTGACTATTTCGAAGCACAGTAAGGTAACTTCGTTAATATTTCATCTACGTTAATGTTACAGGACTATTCCCCGAACTTTATTGTCAGAGATTGTTTATCACATTCGTATAGTAATCTAATGTTTAAAAATTTTTTATGTGTAATCCCAAACTTAAAAAAAAATGTTTATTTAAAAAATACAGATAAACTGCTATGGGACACATATATTATAAACAATTAATTTTAATTGTTCATCCGATTTTTATATATCTCTTTAGAAGTAAAAAAAAAGTATTTTCCAATCTATGGCATTCGTTATATAGGCCTTATCAGCATTACAGATTATTTAAATTTTACCTATACTATTTTTATGGTTCGATGACTACATTTTTAGAGACTAGTGAAAACAAGATATCAATCATTGGCATGGCCAAGTAATTTAGCTCGTTTTTCACATTGTAGGAAAATTCAGGAAAACTATGGGAAAATTTAAATATGATTCGGCTCATCTAGGGCACAAATGCGACCAAAATGCCGAAGACCCGAGGTCAATTGGTTGCTTATTGGCTAAGAAAAAGTACGACAAAATATGGAACGAAGACGAAGATGAAATTGGGTCCTAATAGCGCTTTTGTTCCACTACGTGTAAAATGCGCTAAAAAGATGGTTTTATAAGTAACTAACTGTTTTTTTGTGTCAAATTCTTTATAACTTTCTTGTAACTTCTTAACAGGGAGAAAAAAATTAATTTCAACTCTTAAAAAAGAGAGGGGCATACTTTCATTTTGAATATTTAAAATGTCAAATTAAAAACTTACAGATTAAAATGCAGATTATTATTTTGGTATTTTTCTCGATTTTTATAAATATGTTTGAAAGAGAAAAAATATCATGTTTTTTTAATATTAAACATTTAAAGCTTGTAATATTTAAAGAATATTTTAGTCTTTATAGAAAATTTTTCTCATAGAATGTAACTTTATTTCTTATCTAGGTTGATAAGAGCCCATAAGAAATATGTATATACATACAGATAAATTCGTTTTTATTGCGAAAATGCTGAAAAACGAAAACATCGATTAACATGAAACAATTTCCCTTATGAGAATGAACAAAATCTGGAAAACACCAGCCACATAGGCGAGATTTAAGAGGGGTGTGAAATTAAACAAAGATGGTTTCACATGTTTCGTAAAAAAGAGGCTAACGTCTTTGTATACCTTCGGAATAGCCTGTGACCAGAGGCAGATTAAGCGGCTGGAGGACCTCGCGGCCGCCATAGGCTCCCAGTGACAGTAGGGCCCAAGCTTGATGGATTCTTGTTATAAATTCAACGTGCAACAAAAAGATCTTGAACCGATATTGTAACCAGGGGCGTTTTAAGGCATGAGCCAATTGGCCCTTTGGCTGCATTGTGGGCCTCGTCTTGTTCTCGAGTCAGCCTTTATAAGATTATGGTTCGAATAATTTTTACGGTGAAATTTTACTCCCAAATGTATTCTCCGAAAAACTAGAAATTTTGGGCTATATGTCAACTGGTAACAGTAGCAAGACTGCATTATTATATGATGACCATTGTCCATGTATAGGCCTACGCTTACCACCATTACTCATTCAGTCAAAAGACAGGTCGAGCTGGTTTGTGCAAATGTAAGTCATCCACATTGATTTGTTTAAGGCTACTGTTTGTACGAGTATTTGACAACATATATACCATGTATTGTCTACTTTTAAGCCCTGGCGTAACTAGTCATGAGGGGCCCTGTATCACAAAATTCCTTGTGGACTCTTTTTGGGGACCCTTAATATTTGACGATTTTTTTTCTTACACATATTGGGGCCCCGTATCATTGATACGGTGGTAACTACGCTCCTGCTCTTAAGAGTCATAGGTGTGTGGTGGGGCCTACATTTGAGCAAGAGCCCAAGACCTTAACAAGTCTTAAGACATCCCTGATTGTATAACCTCGATGATTTTCACTTATTTGAGTCGTGCTAACTCTACCCATCTTTCTTACGTATATCTGTATTGTTGCAATCTGTACAAATTTTTCGCATGCGTTTTTTGAACAAATTTTCAATCGAACAAACGAATGGTATTCAAGTCAAACAAGTTCGTTTTTAGTTCACAGCTGTGATTAGCTACTCTTAGACACATCTTACAATGATGGGGGGGGGGGGAAATTAGTATCAAGAAAAAGTTATTGTAGACTAATGTAACTTCGGCAATACATTCGGTATAGGTAACATATTTAATTGACTAAACTTTCAAGGTCACAGGTTAATATAAGCGCGAGAAGAGTAATCTGAAATGTGAAATAATGATACATTAAAAACAGATGTAACTGGCAGAATTTTAAATCCAAGCATGCAAATATGCATACATTGTGTCGTACAAGTATCGGGTATCAGTTTGTGGGATGGAATTGCAAGCCTGTTGCTCTTGATCATTCAATATAAGGTTGGGATTCCGGTTGGGGAAGACGCTGTCGTTGTCATCTAATGCTGTCCCGTTGGGGCTTGATTGGAGAAAGATCTGGTGATCAAGCAGGTCAAAGTAACTCGCTGACACTCTAATGGAGCATGTTTTTATTTTGTTGAAACCCCTCTTGAATGATGTTCATAAATGGCAGTGCAACAGTTTTAATCACCAGACTGACGTACAAGTTTGCAGTTAGGGTGTGTGAATTAACCTCGGGAGTGCTCCTGCAATCAAAGAAAACTGCTTACACTACACCATAACTATAGGTGTAGGCCCAATGTGTCTAGGCCACAGAGAAGTTGTTTGCAGGCCCTAACCTGGCCTTCTTTTAATCTATATACAGTCATCATCCCACAGTGGCGTAACGTACATCCTCTCCCCGCAAACCCCACATCGAGGGGATGGCAGAATTCTTGGGGGAGCCTTAGCCTGACCGATGCCACGTACGGCTTGGAGTCCAAAATCATTCAAAGCATTCTAGCAATTCATTGCAATAAGGTGAGTGTGAATTATTAAAAAAGATCTAGTCTCCTAAAATCTCCAGAAAATTATATCCAAAATTTCAGAAATGAATTTTTAAAAATAAAACTAGAAGTAACTGATTTATAAGGACTCTCGTTTGAAGAGGAAGCTAGGCAAGCAAAAGAGAAAATTTTTCGATGAAAGTAAAAAAGTCGGTTATGAATTTTTGAAAGAAGGAAAAATTTCATAGTGAATTCTTTTTGTCATATGTGATAGAGCAAGAGCAGAACTATCCCGAAAAGCTTATATGTATTAAGCTGTTATAGAACATTTTAATGTATTTTTTGACAAGAGATTACTACCTGAAATTAAGAAGAAATCTACACAAAAACTAAAGGGAATTTACAAAGACGATATTGAATCTTAATTTTGACTATATTAATTCTATCAGTTTTTACTATTTTTATAAGAAAACAAAGATGCAATGAAGAAAATCCACTAGAAATTTATCGATTTGCAAGAGAAATCCTAATGTAGAGATACTTTTAAAAATATTTAACAATATAGATATAGAATGCATCAGGTGAGAGATCTTCAGTTTTAAACTGATTTAAAAAATATTTAAGAAGTACAATGGGAGAGAAGACAAATTGAAAAACGTGACCATATGGAACATAAGATGTTTGGGATTAAACAAATATGGCAAAAATAATTGACAAATTTACCAATGAGAAATCAAAAAGTAAAGTTGTATGAATCGCTATTTATTGGCTCCGACAAGTCAACATTTTCCTCAACTTCGGTTACACAGATAGATAATCCATTCTCAAAAGTAACATAATCGTTAAAATCTTAAGATATCCCCTACGTTGTTTAGCTGAATGAGATAAGAAAGGAATTTCCTGTCCTTTTCAAAACTCACAGGATAGGTTACACTCATGACTCATCTGCACCTGTGAAGACTAATGATGATCTGTACCCTTTCCCATTGAAATTTTCTGCAAAAAAAAAAGTCTTTTACTTTTCCGGAAAAAAAGGAAAAAAATTCAGTTTTTTCTAATACAAACCAATAAAAATTTTTTTCAGCCATTTAAATAATTTGTCAACTTGGGGTTTATTATTCATTACAAATAGGGGATTTTGCCTTTATTTTAATCGGAAAAAAGAGAGAAATTCATTAAATGGGGGCTCGGTAAATCGGGGTCCGACTGAATATATGTATATTTGTTGTAAGTATATATTATAAGTATTCACACCTACTATTTCAACAAACAAAAATAATTGCCTTTTTAAAACTATTTAATATGTGAATACTTTACCAAAAATCGAATCATTATATACTTTTTAGTATACATTTTCTTTTTCCAAAAATAGTTTTTAATTCAGCATTAATTTAACACACTTAAAGCTAAATTTTAAGAATTTTTAAGCTGCATGACTTTATAATGTCTTGAATGGTGCTTTAATTATTACTATCTGTAGCAAACCCTTATATAAAATGTTTGTGGTATAAATTATTATTTTTATATATATATCCTTGAGTTATACAAAATAAATGCTCAAATATTTTAATACATATATATTGTATACATATGAATTTTCGACCAAAATTGTCATTAATTTTAAAAGAATGTATACATTCACATCAATGGCATTTCTTGTATTGTTAAAACTTAATTTTCAGCCCCTAGCCATTATTTCATTAGTTCTGTCTGCCGTAGTTGTAATGATGTTGGTTCCTGGTATTGCCGCAGTGTAGATTCTATTGTAAGTTTCCAACTGCAGTCATTAATTTCTTTTTTAGACATTAAACTAGTAGTGCTTTATTTAAGATTTCGGCAGCGCTTTTTGGCATACGTTACCTAATGTTCGACCAAAATTTAGCTCTTGTGGCAGTAAATATTTTAAAAGAAAAAAAATATTTGTAATCAAAATTGAAATTAAAATATTGTTTTAAAAAATATAAATCTTAAATTGCAAAATGATATTCATTTTTACAGCATAACGTAAGATAAAAATCTTGCTACGATTGTTTTAACATTCTCGTTTTCTTTATTTTTTACTATAGCACACAAACTTCAAATTTTATTTTAATCTGCCTCTACTTCTTTTTCTTTATTATTTTATGAGTTGTAAGTCGTTTATGTTTTGGAAAATTTGTATCTGTTAGAAAATATTAAGGTAGGAATATTTTTTTAAGATTGTGTCATACATTTTTCTGGCATTTTTGAGATTTCAAACATGAATGTGATAATGAATCAGTAAGGCAACGCTACAATTTTGCGATAACATTTATTTATCAAGATATGTATTTCCATAGGTTCTGCTTAGTTCTGTGTTATGCATTTTATGGTGATATTATGTTTACATTTCAGTCGTAAGCCGTTTCGAAAATAATAACAGCTATTATATCTTCACTGCGCAACCTTTCTATTGCATCTTTTTCACACTTCATACGAAATTCCAACGTACTTTTTTGCTACCCTTTATTAATCTAACATTTAAAAAAAGATTGGAGTTTGTTTCAAATTAAACTTATTGCCCTTCTATTATAAATATACACGATTTGTTTGATAAGTATCATGTTTTTCATGACGACTCTAGCTTTGTTGTATTCTGATAATGTATTTCTGTAAAGGTATTATACCATTGTATCAATGTGTAATTGAGTTTTCTCAAAAACTACACCGATAGAAATTATTAGAAAAATTATTGCACATTCTCATTTCTCGGTACTTTGTTATCGATAAATTTATGGCAAAAGCACTTGAAGAAACATCTTATCTTATAAAAGTCTTGTCTTGTCACTAAATTTATAAGCCCTTTTTACAAAACTTTAACTTATTTTAGAAAGTTCTTTAAAATGGATAATATTCACAGTAATTTGAAAAGAACATCTTATGCACGTAGTTAATTATATTTGATTATTATATAAAAATTTGCAAGCATCAGAATTTTGTATATTTTAAAATTATTATGCACAATATTATGTTAAAGCAAGGAAAAACAAATACCATAATTTGAAAAATAGTAAAAATATTGGTTTACTGTAAGTTAACTAAGCGAAATCTTCCTACTTTATTAAATTTAATTAAAAATAAAATTTTGGAGTTTGATAGAAAGTTCTTCCCCGACACATATCTCAATTGTTCTAAAAATTTAATACTTATAAATTTTGTGCTCTAAGAATAATTAAACAAAGGGGGAAGAAAGAAAAGCGCAAAGTAAATCATTTGACAACAATGTCGAAAAATACTCATGTGTCACGTTTTCTACTTTAAAAATAGGATAAAGATAACAAGGTTAGGACAGAATCCCGATGAAGATAAGATGATAAGATTAATACATAAAATTTAAATTGAGAATTCTGAGTAAAAAATTGTCTTACGATTGTTTTTATATAAGTATTATTTTGACCAATTTTATGCAATTTTTCATCCGACTTCCATTAAAATTCTTACTTAATTTAAAAAATTCTTAACTTTTTATGTAATTAAAAAAAATTTTTTTATGTAAATTTTGTTTTATTCTAACAAGAGCTATATGATAAAAATTGTTACACATTACTGGATTGTTACAGATAATTTCTACAGAAAATCACATTTAATGAATCCATATATTTGTTGGGAAACGAATTACATTCCAGAGAGGAGTTGTTCCTTCACGAGTAGAATACATTCTGTGTAAGTGACAATTGTGTAGAACAAGTTTTTGCTTCTCATGCAAATGCCTCCAGGTATCTAGATCAATGAAGTGGTGCGAAGACGAACCTTAAAAAAAGTTTCACTCGGAGAACCACTGTTTTGGAAGAGGTCCAAATTCGAGTAACACAGTTTTCAGTACGTCTTCAATGGTTTCTATCTTAAACATTTTAAATCGTTTCCCTGTGTCGGAAATGAAAAAAGTGCTAAATTTTACAAGATGTCAAAAATAGCGCTTAAAGTAGGTTCATTTTTTAACTTTGAAATTTTTAAAGAAAAATTAACATAAAGAAATTTGTTGAGAATTGAGAATATATAATGTTACGATTTCAAAGCTAAATAAACGATTTAACAGCTACTTTCGGACCACGTGTCCTAAAAACAATTTAAACTTATTTTACTGTCTTGCGAATCTATTTCATTAATACTGGGGGGGGGGGTACCTCCTTTCCACCTAACGACAGACCAACCTCCATTGTACAAATTATACAACTGTTCATACTCATTGTCAAATTGTATAATTATAATTTACATGTATTATGTAGTTATAAGTGATGATACATATTCAGACGGATTCTGTAACATAACAATTCTCGCGTGTATGAGATAAATAAATAAATTTATTGTACCATCGCGAAAAACTTTTATATATATATAGGGAAAAATAATGGATATTTTGAGAAACCATCTCACTGTTTTTTTATTATTAATTAAAATTGAAACACCAACATAGTACATATATTAGTAAGTGAGTAAGTGAATAAAAACGTCGCTCACTATTCAACTACTCAAAAAGGGCAGTTGACGATGGACTTCGTAATTTTGAACCAGTCATGTAACGAGGCCAGTACTTGATCTGGCACCCCTCTCTCCAAACTTCCACACCACATTATTGAGAGGACGTTTGAGCATCGACAGACTTAACGTGCAGCTGATATTTTGTACATTAAGAGTTGGTCAACCATTAGTGGATAGGGAGTACCCCCTCTCCTAGTTAAAACTAAAAAATTTTTTTCTTAGTTTTTGTTATTTGCTTAATCGAAAAGGAAGGAAATAATTATATTTTTCTACGTTACAATTTGTAAGAAGATTATAAATAGTTTTTCTTATAGGTAAGAAGTAATTGGACAAAAATTTTTAGGGTCTATTTAAATAAGCAATATGTTGCTAACACCACCTGTCGGACGAAGTCAGATCGAGGCCCACGAAATTCATCATGGCATATATTGTACGCCGTCTATATTGTACGCCTGTCGTTAGCCGTAGCTTTGAGCACCTTGCAGGTGACAGTATGTTTTGGCTCGGTTCCACCCCAATTTTGAGGGAGAACACCCTGGGAGTGGTCAGGGGTTTCCTACCTCTCTTCCCCTTCCACCAACCACACGAGAGGACTTGCGGCTCGACGGCTATTTAAAGTACCCCCATGCCGCGCGCGAAGGCACTATACATTTACAAACATCCATGTCTTCTCCGGGATTCTCCGAAAAAAAGTGTCCACTTTTTTAATATCCTCTGATTAATCCATACACACACATATATCTTTTAAGAGAATAATCTGGATTAACCAGGTTGCGCTAAATGACACAAATAAGGACAGAATAAATACATTTTAGTATTGTAGTATGGAAGTACTGGAAAATTTCATGGTTAAATTTCTTCAGTACTAACATAATGAATTTCATTGAAAGTGCTCGTCTTTTCAATAATTTTTTATCTTAGGATTTTTTTTGTGTTTCATTTTTTGAAACTTTTTTTATGGTTGGGTGTGGCATCATCGTCTATAAATAACTGTTTCGAGTTTCATAAAAGCTTTTTTCTGTAATACAGAATAAAAGTTTTTTATAGAAAGGAAAAGTTATACTTTTCAGAATTTGTAGCAGTGTGTTACTATTGATTAAAACATCAACTTCTATAAAAGAATCCCAAAACGCAGGTTTTAGAGAGATATTTCAGAAGTGTAAAACGGTGTTTTTGTCTAGTTCTGTATCACTAAAGTTTCGTAGTTAGAAAGAAGACGTACTTTTCCTTTTCTTATAGAAAAAAATGTTCCAAATAAAAAATAAACGATTATTCAAATTATATTTAATATTATGATATTCAATTTTTTTTAATGAATTGTACGCAATTTTTCCCCAGGAACACTTCCTTTTTCATCTGTGGCCCCGATAACCTAGTGATCAAGGTAACGGACGTGGCTGGTGGACCCTCTGAAGACCAGCCGTTTTGGGGAGCGATGCTCAAACATTCCCCCTTCGGTGTGGTGTGGAAGTTAGCAAAAGGGTTCCAGCTCGCTCAGGTGTCGTTCTCGTCACTTGACCTTGGTTCAAAATTAAAAGGTCCGTCGCCAAAAACCCTCGAGTAGCTGGATAGTGGGAACGAAAAAATTCAATCAATCCTTTTTAATCTATTTTTTCTTTAATTTATGAGTAATAATGCCTTTTCACTTTTTTTGAGTGGCTGCTGCAATAATGTTTTTTTTTTAAATCATAAATTACTTGTAACATCATAATTTATTAATAGTAAATTTTAAACCATGAATTTTTGACTTAGTTTTTTTTAAGTTCCAATTATGAGTTTTTAACAAACAGTAAAATTTTTCCGTAATATTTTCCTGTTCTACAAGTTTTATACCTTATTCTTCAAAGATAAGCTTAAAAGCGTTCATCAGTAGACATCGTCATTACTGATGAATTGTTGAGTAATACTAATAGTATGGAAAAAGAATAAAGTATTTTTAAAATTTATATGAGAATATATATGACATATATATACAGCACTTTTTTATAAGGGTATAATGAAAATAAATTTGGATTTTATAGATTCTTCCATATACTTTTGTTCAAGTAAGGAAAAATTGCAAAATACAAAATCTCTATTAAGAACTAATACATTATTTCTTTATTGGTGGAATGTTTCGCTATTAATACAATGTTCAATTGAGGATAAATAAGTATTATTAGTTTATCAATTCCGACTATTACTCTCACTCTCTCTCTATCTTCTCTATATATATATATATAATCGTCTAATAAAATACTTTTATTCATTCAATCAAGTTCAAATAAATTTTTTTGAACTTGTAGTGGAGGATACTTGATGTTAATACAGTTTTTTCAAACATTAATTCATTAATTACCGAATAATTAATTAAATTAAATTAATTGCCGGTATTTGACGCCAACTTGGATTCGTCTCCAATGTTGTAACAATGTAACTGTTGAAACAATGACAAAAGTTGGTGTCGAAAATCGGTTTCTCGCAAACTAACCAAACCAGGTGTGCATTGTTGCAACAATGAAGACAAATAATGCTCATTTTCAGTTCCTACTATTAGTTCACTCTCGCCCTATATATATATATATATATATATATATATATCTTGTTCAAATTTTCAATCGTTAATAAAATACTTCCTATTTATCCATTCAAAGTAGGAATTGACTTAAAATTTTTTTATATTACTTGTTAGTTGATGAGTCTGATATAATCTTTCTCATTGTTTCAAACACACCACACACACACACACACACACACACACACACACACCACACACACACACACACACACACACACACACACACACACACACACACACACACACACACAC